>CM055274.1:22890882-22981520 GCA_029237695.1 Conchocele bisecta | reverse complement strand
GGGACTTCTTTGCTTCATTGGGGTGACCTCACGAAATATGGGCGGGGGTGGAGACTGTATGTTTGTTGGGATTACAAAAGTGTCTGTTAATTCTGCGCACCTAATAATAATTTTCGTGAAAATGTCCATATTCAGTCTAAATTCCCTGAACATTCAAGGCAGTTCTTAGCCGAGATAATAACGGCTAAACAGATGGCTTTTACTATTTCATCTGTCGTCTGTTATCTGTATCCGCCTAGCGGAGACCCAAATTTGATCAAAATATCAGTCCATTTTGTCCTTGAGTTTTGCGAATAATACGGGAATAAAATGATAACCAATGTCGGTATATTTGCATATGTATTATTGGTTTATGATGCTTTTTTAAACAGATCTGTTGTTGATCTATTAATTTAGTAAGCAGGACCACTAATCATTTTATCCATGTTCTGAATAACTTTTTACCAAACTATCGGAATGGGATAAAATTGTGACTTAGTATACAGTTAATCAGCTGATTTATTCCAAAATCAACATAATTTATTCTGACGTAAGCTGGGCAAAACATTACGTGAATTGTGCATTAGTCTGTGCGCAGAATTAGCCGAAATGACTTTTTTATTTTTTATATCATATTAAATATATGTTGTTGGGTTACCATAAATGAGAAATTCCACGACTTGCTACTAAATTTCTCTGTTTCGCACTAATACAATTAGCTTACCATATTCTTGACACTTTTCTAAATAGATGCCCCTTCAGTTGTATGTTTTATGCCGTTAAAAGAAAAGAAAAAAAATGTAAATGTAAAGCTATATTTATGTCATGTAAATGTACGTAACGGAAATTACATTTCTGACACCCCTGGTCCCTTGAAGTGGAAATAAAATTAAAAAAATGACAAGAACAATTGGCTATACTATTATAAATGGTAACAACTGGACTGTCACCCAATGGAATAAACACAGTTTAATGAATTATTGGTTCTACATCGAAACTAGAAAAACGACACCAATATGTACATAAAATATAGAAATTACTGATGTCTCATTATTATTGAACCATGTTATTGTAGTTGCGAACAATAACTCTTGCAATCTACTCCTGTACCGTCTGTAGCAGAGTTACTATTCCATTCATACATGTAGGCTTCCTCTACATAATAGCTAATCAGATCTGATTTACACTTTAGTTGTTAATTGTGACACAATTTGTATATTTTCCATCTGAAAAAAAAATATTATAAAAGTAATACGTATGGATCACGATTTGCCTGGTTTGGCCCTCAGGTACGTTTTCATCTTTCGCTCTTTCTGTTACCTGGGAGTTGAATTGGGTTATTGCCCATTATAGAAGTAGTAAGATTATTACTGATCCTACTGCTTTTGGGAGGGGCCATGTGATTCTGGTGTGGAGAGGACCTGGCATCAGATCAGGATCATCCTGATTTAAGGGCTGAGTATATAGTTCTTTTATTGTAAATATTCATTTCTGATTTTAGGATTTCACCCCCATTTGTACATGTACTTGAACATGTACTTGTACAGGTAATATATGGGATTTATTACTAAACCCATTGACCCGGCCTTAAATGACCGCATCTGTTGATAACTTGATAGGCCGTTAGACCCCAACAAACAAATAAATGATATACGTAGGCTTCCTCTACAGAATAGCTAATCAGATCTGATTTACAGTTTAGTTGTTAATTGTGACCTAATTTGTATATTTTCCATTGGAAAAAAAAACTATTATAAAAGTAATACAAAACTTTACGTGGGTGGTGGTCGGGGGAGAACGAGACGACGTAAATTAACGGTAGTGGTTCCTCCATATAGGAATCACTATATTTGCCTGGTTTGACCCTTCAGTACATTTTTATCTTTGGCTCTTTTGTTACCTGGGAGTTGAATTGGGTTATTGCCCATTATAAAAGTACATTGTAGTATGATTATTACTTATCCTACTGCTTTGGGAGGGGCCAAGTGATTCTGGTGTGGCGAGGACCTGGTTATCGGACCAGGATTATTCTGATTTCAGCGCTGAATATATAGTTTTGTTATTGTAAATATTGAGTTCTGATTTTGGGATTTTCCCCCCATTTGTACATGTACGTGAAAATATACGTGTACTTTTTCTTTTTATATGAAACGTGAATTTCGTCACTGATATCAGGGGCGATAACCGTGTTTCCATTAAAGGTTAATGGAAACTATATTCTGTCTGCTTAGTGTTGTTATGTGCACTATGATCGTACTTTATAATGTGTCAATAAAAATATTTGTTCGGGTGACACATTTAATTGGGTTGGTATAATTTAATAAAAATGTCATGTCTCATTTGCATATCAAAATAGCCTGATACCACCGCGAGTCACTATCAGTAAAATCAATATTACTAAATGATTATACATGTATGTGTATAGTGGGCCTGCACTCGTAATTTTTAAAACTGGCGGAATACATGTACCGTAGTTACACAATTATACACTTATTTAATTATTATAGGCAAACTGTTATGAAAACAGGTTGAAGTACATTGTAACGGACCGAGGTCTATAAATACATTAAATACGCCTAAAAGCGTCCATAAACGAAAAAAAAAGCTAAAAAAAGTTTTGTTACTCCCTCTATAACACACACATATATATACCTCGGTCCGTTACTTCAACCTGTGGATGGGACCCCAACTTTAGCTGGTACATGTAATTTGCGAACCAGATCTCTTATTCACTATTCTGCAGAGGAAGACTATGAATGGAAGCGTAACTCTGCTAAGGACAGTACGGTTGTAGATTTCAAGAGTTACTGTTCACAACTATGAACAATGTGGCTTACTCGCTTACCACATTTAACCAAGTGTTGTGAGTTTGATGCCCGGGTGGGATGTAGTTCTCTAAGCAGTGTTTCATGTTGAAAAGTTGCGGAGTCATTTGCTGAGTAATGGTTAATACTGGTAAGAAATTAAATAAAAGGCTAACCATGTACATAATAGTGTTTGATTGTTTGTTTCAGGGAAGCCGTCTACAGATCTTAGCCATCTGGATTATTCGTCGAGCCTCTTCAACTTCACCCTGCAGTCGAGGCAGACACCAGCAGGGCTATTGAGATAGTATATGGGCGATTTCAGAAGAAGCAGATAAGGCGGAAATTGTTTCTCATTCTGCTGTTGAAGGACAAAGGCCACCAGAAGAATCGCTGCCCGAAGACACTACTCCACCTGGGCAACAAGTTGCCAAACACTCGTGAAATAGGAACTGTTCCAGTTCCTGGCCTACACGAAGCAAAATATAGTGTCGCCATGACAGACTGTCATCATCTTAAGATCAGCGACATCTGAAATATAACGCTCAAGGAAGAGCTTGAGAAAGACAAGTTCAGTTACTTACAAAAAATTTAACCATTTAACCGGAGTACCATCCATGCCAGCGGCAGTGTTTGTGTGGTTCTTAACTCTGATTTCTGCTCTAATCATCTAATCATCCTGTTGAAAGGATGTGTCGTGAAGACATGTTACTTCTTGTGTTGATGGAATTGAGAATGAATCCTATTCACAGAAATCTGACTTGTGCAGTTTTAAGATTTGTCAATATTTTTTGAATCGGTGACTCATTCTTGTGGTGGACAGAATGACATTTGTACATTTCTGATTATGTGACACTCGAATGACTAGATATTGAAATGGTCAAAAATATATTTACTATGCTTTTACACATATGTGGCTGTGACCTCAGGTTGAAGTAACGGAACATGGCCTATAAATACATTAAATATACCTAAGAGCATCAATAAGTGAGAGAAAAATAAACTAAACAAAATGTATTTACTCCATGTGTGATATTTGGGAGTAAATAATTTGTTTAGCCTATTTTATTTCACTTATTGATGCTTTTAGGTATATTTAATGTATTTATAGGTATTGGTCCGTTACTTTAACCGGTGGCTGTGACTGGAGAATGTGGTTTATTGTATTTGTGACCAGTGTAGCTCCTGATCAAATAGTACACTCATGTAGCCTGCTAATGATGTGGCTTGTTAGAAGCATGATGGAGATTTCATTGATGCAATGGTGAACAGTGCAGATCCTGTGCGGATATGTGTATCTACACTGATCACAAATCACATAAGCCCCATTTCTCCAGTCACAGACACATATTTGAGCAAATTTAAAAATCCTACCGCCAACCTAGAGTGATTAGCATTTAAGGTATTGCATTCAATCTTTGATTCATAAATTTCTGTTTAACGTCCACAGTCTATAAAGTCTCTATTTGGTTGATTTCACATGGTTTCAGTTATCTTTGCAATAAAAGATTTTACTTGAAACATCCAGAATAGACCAAAGACAAACTTTGTAGACTTTGGAAGGGAAACAAAAACAAAAATTTACGAATTAATGATGTATTTTTGTGCTATTATCATGATTATAATTGAAATCAATGCCCAATGGTCAAACTTGTAACAAATTACATGTGTACAATAAATTTCGACTTCGAAATTTGACTTCGAATGAAATGGTGCAATTGGTTGATATTGGTCATTTGCAGTGCATGATGTGAGAAACAACTTATTGAGGCATCATCTGCAACACAGTGCCTTCAATCATGATTCATACCCAGGCATACAAAGTATATCGATGTGTATATAGTTTTTGTATTTTCGTCCATCCGTAAGATTTGAACGTTAAAGTTAAAGGTTTTTGGGTACCCATTATATCTGCAACCGTAAATCGCATTGAGTTGAATCTTCATATACTTCTTTATCGTCATCCATATTTTTTATACTGTAGCACACCGATGTGGCTTTCCTGCACAAGGTCAAATTACTTAAAGTTTTGAAATATTTGTATCAAACATGTCAAAGTTTTTAAGTACACAATGTCTCTGCAACCGCAAGTCGGGTTGACTTGAAACTTCATATATATACTTCTTTATGAAGTTAGAAGATCAATATTTTCTTTCTATAGCCCTGGTGGGTGCATGTGATGGGTAATTTAACAATGGCGATTCATCCTTACCGGAAATCCGACTGGAGACCTGGTTTGGCCCTCACATACGTCTTTGGCATTTTGTATGTGACAGTTGAATCTGGTTATATCTCTTGTGTGAGTATTACGATTATTCGTAATCCTCTTTTAGGGAAAGGGGCCAAGTGACTTTGGTGTGGTATGGACCTGGCATCAGGTCAGGTTATTCTAATTTCAGGGCTGACTATATTTTTCTCGATGAAATTATTCCGTTCTGATTTTGGGATTTTCCCCCCAATGCAGCAGGTTAATACAGGATCAAACCCGTTTGCCCAGCTTATATGACCTGCTGTTGATAGGCCGTTAAAACACCAATAAACAAACAAACAACTTTGGCATTTGGTATCCGACAGTTATATCCTTTATGTGAGTATTAGACCATAGCTGTTGATAGGCCGTTAAGCACCATTAAACAAACATTATATATCCCACTCATACGGCTTTCATGCACACAGTGAAGGTGAAATTACTTTGAAACTTGCGTTAAATGTTTTGAAATATATGCGTTAAAGTTTTAAGTAAACAATTTCTCTGCAACCGTAAGTCAGATTGAATTGAAACTTCATATATTTGTCTATCAACAATCAACATCCATATTTTCATTTTATAGCCCACGCATGTGACTTTCATGCCCAAGGTCAAGGTCAAATTGTGTAAATGTTTTGAAATATTTGCATTAAAGTTTTAAGTACACAATTTATCTGCAACCGTATATTGGATCGACTGGAAATGTCAAACTTCTTTATCAACAGCCATATTTTCATTCTATATCTCACCTAAGCGGCTTTCATGCCAAAGGTCAAGGCCAAATGACTTTGCTACGGCCGCGGGTATGTGTGAGACCCCGCTCACTTGCTCTAGTCCTTAAAGGCAAGAATAACATATCTTACCATACTGATTTCTTTTGTTTTTTTTCGGATACATGTACTGATTTTGTGTCCCGAGCATAACTGGAATTCCTTTTTGTATATTTATCACAACTCTTGCCTCACTAATATTCCAGTGTTCTCCCTTTGTTTGTTCACGCATTGATTTTGTATCTGGCACATGGCGATATTTCAAATTTGACCTAATATGGTCCTGATATATATCAAATCGAAGGTATCGTGGGTATTGTCAAAATCGGATGATACATCATACAAGATGGCCGCCGACAGGTCCTCCTTTAATTATAGATTTCGTCTTCTTCTCATATACCGTTTGGCCGACGCTGGTCAGACTTCACAGTTGTGGTGCGTGGGTGAAGCATTTTCATATTTGTTAAAATGGAGGTCGTCGCATAATCCAAGATGGCCGTTGTAGAAAATTTGGTAAAATTCTTAAAAAAATCATATCAACCATGTTAATTTTACATTATTATTATTTTTACATCAAGCTTGAATTGCCACTTTGATATCAAGGGCGATAACATTGACTCTTTAAAATGTTAATGGAAACAACTATTTATTCTCTCTATTTATCTTTTGATGTGCAATGATCATATTTTGTAACAAGTCAATACAAATATTTATTCAGGTGCAAGTCAATATTCAGGTGACACATTTAGTTGATATAAATAATTTAAAAATGACCTGCCTCATTTACAATCAAAATAGCACGATGATACAACCTATCAGTAAACCTAAGATTACTAAGTGAATATTTCTGTGTAGCAGGCACTCGTATTTTTTAAAACTGTTGGAATAGTTACACAATTATACTTATTTAATATTTAATTCCTATAAAGAACACTTTGTGCCAAATAGATGGGACCCCAATTCAAATCATGATTTGCAACTTTGCTGAAGGATGTCTGGCACCCAGTCATTAAGTGCAAAGGCTTGTCTTATCAGCTCATTCACAAACACCACATCATACAAAACACTTGTCACATGTATTCACCAGTGGGTGTACAGTACAAAATCCAATGACATGGTGTGTAATTGCATCCCGTAACATTTGGTCAGGTGTGTATTTTTTTACTTTAACCTACGTTTTCTGGGGGAAATAACTACCTGTATAATATATGTGAAAATCACTACAGTGGAAGAAATTGAATGTATGTTCTCGCACCCCCTTCCAAACTCCATTCACAATTCACACCCCCTCTGCATGAATCTGGATACTCCACTGCAGTGCAAAGTCGCAGAACAATTTTTGACATACAGCCGTTTGAATGTGTACTTGTGTGTGTGTAATATTTCTCAGACTTTTTCAAGGCAATGATTTCTGTTTCGATGTAATGTATGACCTGTTGTGAATTTCACTCACAAGTTCATATTGGTACACTATGTTTGCAATGTAAACTCCCTGGGTAAGTTTATAGATCGCGGCTCAGTCAGCGTGCGACTAGATGTCGGTTTTTTTGTTAGTGGAAAGTACTAAAATTGGGAAAATTCGGCCCGCGCAATATTTAAAATTGCGCCATGTCAATTAAAGGTGGTGCAGGATGTTGAATGTAATATCTTTATAATGGAAAGACAGAGTTTAATGAAACATAACGCAGTAAATGCTTAACAGGTTGCCAATTAGTATCCCCTCGCCGATAGGCAAGAGTTGGTATATCGTTAGTCCATGTACTGCGTACGTATGTACGTACGCTAGTAACACCTTTCATTTTTCAATAACTTGTGAACTGCTTCCACGATTTTATTTTGATATTATTTGGCCATAATGTGTGTCTATGGATGGAGCATGGTTTAGCATATGAGTAGACTCATATGACCCACGTTCGACCGCCCAAGGTTACGGAGTATTTTTTATTATCAAGGCTACCAGCGAGGGGATTAGCTTCGTTTAATGATGCCAGTGCGAGGGGATTAGCTTTCGTTTAATGATGCCAGTTCTTGCATTATGGTATAGTTTGCTTTAATCTAACAATTTTCTGGTTTTGACGAAGAATCGGTTTCCATGGATGTGAATATAAATCTAAAGAACGTGAATGTATGGTGTGATACATATCATCGAACCGGTATGTCACTTCTATGGTGATACATATCATCGAAATCCGTCCGTGTTTGCTTGGAAAAGTTTCAAGAAAATTTACTGTAAAAATGACGTCACTGAATACGTCACGTCGGAAAAGCAGGTTCGGAAACCACTGATCCCATACCCTGATATCTATAACTTTACATGCTACTTGCAAACATGTAGTTGGCCTCAATAATAATAACATACACTCAAAGCGTTCTTTTATAACATGATCATTCATGTTATAATTGTTCTTGCTATATTTAATGCCTTTCATTTTGGGTTAGACGGTTACACGCTATATGTCTTTGGTTACATACTATTCTTCTGAAAGGACGGACGATCAATTTGATTTTTTATATTTAATGCCTTTCATTTTGGGTTACACGGTTACACGCTATATGTCTTTGGTTACATACGGTTACATCGGTTACATACTAATCTTCTGAAAGGATGGACGATCAATCTGATTTTTTTATATTTAATACCTTTCATTTTGGGTTACACGCTATATGTCTTTGGTTGCATACGGTTACATACTATTCTTCTGAAAGGACGGACGATCAATCTGATTTTTTATATTTAATGCCTTTCAGTTTGGGTTACACGCTATATGTCTTTGGTTACATACGGTTACATACTATTCTTCTGAAAGGATGGACAATCAATCTGATTTTTTTTATATTTAATGCCTTTCATTTTGGGTTAGACGGTTACCCGCTATATGTCTTTGGTTACATACGGTTACACACTATTCTTCTGAAAGGACGGACGATCAATCTGATTTTTTTATATTTAATGCCTTTCATTTTTGGGTTACATGCTCTTTGTCTTTGGTTACATACGGTTGCATAATATTCTTCTGAAAGGACGGACGATCAATTTGATTTTTTATATTTAATGCCTTTCATTTTGGGTTACACGCTATGTATCTTTGGTTACATACGGTTACTTCGGTTACATACTATTCTTCTGAAAGGACGGACGATCAATTTGATTTTTTACATTTAATGCCTTTCATTTTGGGTTACACGGTTACACGCTATATGTCTTTGGTTATATACGGTTACATACTATTCTTCTGAAAGGATGGACGATCAATCTGATGTTTTTATATTTAATGCCTTTCATTTTGGGTTACACGGTTACACGCTATATGTCTTTGGTTACATCGGTTACATACTATTCTTCTGAAAGGATGGACAATCAATCTGATTTTTTTATATTTAATGCCTTTCATTTTGGGTTAAACGGTTACACGCTATATGTCTTTGGTTACATACGGTTACATCGGTTGCATACATATTCTTCTAAAGGATGGACAATCAATCTGATTTTTTTTATATTTAATGCCTTTCATTTTGGGTTACACGGTTACACGCTATATGTCTTTGGTTACATACGGTTACATCGGTTGCATACTATTCTTCTGAAAGGATGGACAATCAATCTGATTTTTTTTATATTTAATGCCTTTCATTTTGGGTTACACGGTTACACGATATATGTCTTTGGTTACATACGGTTACATCGGTTACATATATAGTATTCTTCTGAAAGGATGGACGATCAATCTGATTTTTTCATATGTAATGCCTTTCATTTTGGGTTACACGCTATATGTCTTTGGTTACATACTATTCTTCTGAAAGGACGGACGATCAATTTGATTTTTTATATTTAATGCCTTTCATTTTCGGTTACACGCTATATGTCTTTGGTTACATACGGTTACATCGGTTACATATATAGTATTCTTCTGAAAGGATGGACGATCAATCTGTTTTTTCATATTTAATGCCTTTCATTTTGGGTTACACGGTTACACGCTATATGTCTGGTTACATCGGTTACATACTATTCTTCTGAAAGGATGGACAATCAATCTGATTTTTTTATATTTAATGCCTTTCATTTTGGGTTACACGGTTACACGCTATATGTCTTTGGTTACATCGGTTACATACTATTCTTCTGAAAGGATGGACAATCAATCTGATTTTTTTTATATTTAATGCCTTTCATTTTGGGTTACACGGTTACACGCTATATGTCTTTGGTTACATACGGTTACATCGGTTACATATATAGTATTCTTCTGAAAGGATGGACGATCAATCTGATTTTTTTATATTTAATGCCTTTCATTTTCGGTTACACGGTTACACGCTATATGTCTTTGGTTACATACGGTTACATCGGTTACATATATAGTATTCTTCTGAAAGGATGGACGATCATCTGATTTTTTTTATATTTAATGCCTTTCATTTTGGGTTACACGCTATATGTCTTTGGTTACCAGGTTACATACTAGTATTATTCTGAAAGGACGGACGATCGATCTGATTTTTTTTATATTTAATGCCTTTCATTTTGGGTTACACGCTATATGTCTTTGGTTACATACGGTTACATACTATTCTTCTGAAAGGATGGACAATCAATCTGATTTTTTTATATTTTTTTATATTTATGCCTTCAATTTTGGTTAGACGGTTACACACTATATGTCTTTGGTTACATACTATTCTTCTGAAAGGACGGACGATCAATCTGAATTTTTATATTTAATGCCTTTCATTTTTGGGTTACACGGTTACACGCTATATGTCTTTGGTTACAGGGGGGGGGGGGTCGGTTACATACTATTCTTCTGAAATGGATGGACAATCAATCTGATTTTTTTATATTCAATGCCTTTCATTTTGGGTTAGACGGTTACACACTATATGTCTTTGGTTACATACTATTCTTCTGAAAGGACGGACGATCAATCTGAATTTTTATATTTAATGCCTTTCATTTTGGGTTACACGCTATATGTCTTTGGTTACATACGGTTACATCGGTTACATACTATTCTTCTGAAAGGACGGACGATCAATCTGATTTTTTTTATATGTAATGCCTTTCATTTTTGGGTTACACACTCTTTGTCTTTGGTTACATACGGTTACATCGGTTACATACTATTCTTCTGAAAGGACGGACGATCAATTTGATTTTTTATATTTAAATAATGCCTTTCATTTTGGTTTACACGCTATATGTCTTTGGTTACATACAGTTACATACTATTCTTCTGAAAGGATGGACGATCAATCTGATTTTTTTATATTTAATGCCTTTTATTTTGCGTTACACGCTTTATGTCTTTGGTTACATACGGTTACATCAGTTACATACTATTCTCCTGAAAGGACGGACGATCAATTTGATTTTTTATATTTAAATAATGCCTTTCATTTTGGTTTACACGCTATATGTCTTTGGTTACATACAGTTACATACTATTCTTCTGAAAGGATGGACGATCAATCGGATTTTTTTATATTTAATGCCTTTTATTTTGGGCTACACGCTATATGTCTTTGGTTACATAGGTTACATACTATTCTTCTGAAAGGACGGACGATCAATTTGATTACACGCTATTCTCAACGAGACGGTTCAAATGGTGGTCACAGAATATACTTTCAAGGAGAAATTAGAAAAAAATCAGTTATAAATAGGATATTATTGACAAAGACTTCCACTGAGAAGTTTAATCATTTTGTCCTGCTATTGGTACAGTCCGACTACTGGTTACTGCCAATGATATGACGAAAATTGTGCAGACATTTTTTGCAACTTTCCGTCTAGAAACACACTTTGCTTTCAGACACAAGAGAATCCCAAAGATCTACCAAAACAAATACATACAATGAGCAACAAAGTTAACTGCCACACAACAAAACTATTTACAAGTCGCATCCCTGTGTTATCTTTGTCAGCACTTGGTTGTTTCAGATTACGAACGTCAACGAAGTGGGTGGGGTAACAAAAGTGAAACACTTTACTGCAATTATCGGGACCTGCGCATGAACCAGTACTTGTACCATGTTCCTGGAGATGATATGGCTACAGTATGATCTTTCTAACGTTCTGTGAGACTAGTAATGTCTTGGGATGTACCGATTTAAACAGTTTTAACACCTACCGATCGGAGAAGAAGACGCCGAATGTTTCCAAATTACAAGCAGACGTAAATTATTGCGCATGAGCGCGTTTTGAGAAAAGTAGATAAAGCTTGATCTAAATTAATTAATATTGGTTTTATTTATCAATCCTGTGTATTATTTGTATTAGTTTGTACAATTACAGAGTCTGTAGCTGAGAAATCGTTTTATCAAATGTGGAACTATTTTTTACTGCGTACACACAAATGGTGAGGTGGTTTGATGTTACATTTATCGACCATAATGGCTGTTCCCATCCGAAATCGGGCACAAATTGTTCGGAAACACGATGTTCTAACATTTGTTCCCCCTAGCTGTGCATATCAACACGTAGAGCACCAAAGTGTGGAATTATGGTGTAAAATTCATGAAAAGTTATATGTTGAGTTTTCCGTAAAAAAACCTGCCCAAATGCCCCCTACCTAGGCTTGTTTTCCTGGCGGGTCTTCAGCCCCATTACAATTTTGAAATACCAAATTGCTTCAGAAATGATGGAGTAACAATCAGCGCCACAGATAAGCTGCGTATTTGCGTAAATACCCAATTAAAATTGCCAAAAACCCAATTGAAATCAGAAGTAGTGAGTATCAAAAAGCAATGAGCACAAGTGTGGTACCTTTATCATGCTGCAGAAAACAATAAACAGACAACAATATAGTATATTTTTCCATGAAAACACATCCAAGGAGACAATTCTAATGAAATGCCAAGATATATATTCATTTCGAAACAAACTATTAAATAATTGCTTTCTGTTGATGTGTAAACAGTAGTGTGATTTAATTTTACCCAATTAAAATTTTGAAATACCCAATTGCTTCAGAACTGATGGAGTAACAATACTCAACTAGAGCAGCTTGAGCTGCATTAACGGTTTGAGCCTCAAACATTGATTTCATGTGTAACTAAGCTTTAGCCCAAGGTGTAAACTATCGGTTGCAAAAAGAATTTCTGAAGTTTTAGAATGAACAGTCCAACATTATTGTGTTCGCATCATCACACCGATGTGGGGCCGGTTAGCTTAGAGGAAGAGCGATGGACTCGGAGCGAGGGATACCGGGTTCGATCCTCAGCCAAAATTTTAGCTAAAGGACTGAAATATCGACTACAGCAAAAACAATTGAAATCGAATGATAAATAACGAAGCTGACGTCACATCCGTTTGCTCTATTTTGAAAACTTGAAAAAAATACGTTCATCTTTGACATCGAATAGAGCCGTAAGTAGTCAAGATATAGCTCTGAAAATTATCATCTTTTATGCACCTGACACTCCCCTATCACACTGGCAAGAAATGATGTTGCTGACATTACTGTACAAATTGGAAAACGTTTGTAAAGACCACCCGTTATCAACCGAAATTCGGTTCGAGTTCGAGATAGAGAATTTTGTCAGCTTTCCAATGCAAAAAGAATTTTTGAAATCGGTTGGAAAATAAGGAAGTTATAGAAAGTATGACGTCACTTCCGGTTTCGTGGAAAGTGGCATTAAGAGATATCTATATTTGAATTCGATCCGACCAGCGGTTTGGGCTGTAGACTGAACGGCTGAATAAAAAAAAAAACAAAAAAAAAACAAAAAAAAACAAATACAATAGGTTTTCGGCGCAGCTGAAAGCCGCCTCAAACCTAATTAATAATTCCTTATCTGGAGCCCTGCGGCCACCCACTGAATTATAATGTTTGATACCCGTGCTTTCACTGTACTTAACATGCTTAAGACGTGCGAGATGATGTATTTTGATGGACCTCGGACAATAAAAAATTGCAGTTTGTGTGGAATTTCATGAAAAATGTTTACAGATTTTGCGATATTTACTGTAAATCATGCCAAACGTTGATGAAATTCTCAGAGCAAATGCAGAATGTTACCATGTTGTCACCATTCAATGTTATTTATGAAAGATATTGTAAAATTTGTAAATAGTTTTCATCAAAGTGCGCACATGTTTGTACATGCAAAATCACATGGCGTATGTCATATGTATAAAATTTGTCATAAATTGTCAATATTTCAGTGATATTTCATATGACTTAGACTACACATTTTCGTTTTTATTTCTCCTCAAAAGTGCATTTAAATGTTGTGACCACTCATCTGAACCGTCTCCGTAAGAATGTTCAGATGGTGTATACAACATATACTTCCGAGAAGAAATAATAAAAATAAGTTATTATATTGTAACTAAATGTGCAAAGTTACAATATCTGACCAGTACACATGTATTCATTTGTTTTAAATATATATTATGTATATGTTTCAGGAAAGAAGGCAGAGTTGTATGACCATCTTAACCCAAACTGGGCACCATCAGTTAATCTGGGCGGACAAAAGTGAGCACCATCTACATCAAGATATGATCGGCAGCAGGAAAAGAAGAGAAGGAAGCCAGCTGAATCCACAACTATTGTTGGACCTGATCACACTGAGACGGGTATGGATATGGGTGACAGCGTTGATGAAGACGGCGTTCAGTCACAGGCTGATGTTGATAGTCCACTCATGGAGGCTATGTCGCTGGAGCTGCAGGAACTGCGTACAGAGAATGGGGAGTTTAAGGAAAAAGTGGCCCATTTTGGAAACTAAATTCACTGCAAGTTATTTTAAGGGTAGTGACGAGAAGGTGAAACATTTAACAGGATTACCATCATTCACAGTTCTATCTATATTGTTTAATTTTCTGGAGCCTCACCTGCCATCCAGTCTGGTCATGCCCAAATTCAAGGTAATGATATTGACATTAGTGAAATTGCGACTAAATGTGTCAAATCTCTTTCTTACGTATGAATTTCACACTACTCAATCAACAATATCTAGACTTTTTTACACGGACAATTGACTGTATGTACAAGCGGCTAAAGAAACTCATAAGATGGCCAGAGCGCGAGACATTGAGAAAAACCATGCCAATGGAATTTAGGAAGTACTTCGGCCACAGGTGTGCAGTGATAATTGATTGTTTTGAGGTATTTGTTGAGAAACTAAGTGGTTTGAAAGCCAGAGCAGAAACCCTCCTCAGGGCAGTGTGTCCTTCATATCGAAAGCATGGGGTGGTCGTGTGAGTGACAAGTTTGTGACAGAGAACAGTGACTTCCTGTCCAAGTTATTACCTGGGGATTTAGTGTTGGCGGACAGAGGATTTGCTGTCAAGGACAGTGTTGGCTCGGTAGCTGCAGAAGTGAAGATTCACTTATTTCGCCATCAAACATTTACTTTTCTATTGATTGCAAAGATTCTGCGATTTCGGTCGGCTGCCAGCATAGTGCCGGTAAACAGGTTGTCTGTCGGTCGGTATAGTCGACTATACCGACCGACAGCCGACCTGTTTATCTGTACCATGCCAGCAGCCGACCGAAATCGCTGAATTGGTATTCCTGGGCCAGGGGCGTGGAATTTTTTCATCAGATTTACTGGCACCTTTTGAAATTAAAATCATATACATATCCCAATTCAAAACCATTTTTAATAGAAGCTAAACATGTATACTTTATCATTTATTCCATTATCATGATTATCACATAAAGCATGTAATAATATAATAAGTATACACACTCATAGTAAGCATGATGTTACTTCCTTTCAATGGTAATATGACCAGTGTAGGCACAGATCAGCCTGCACATTCACATACAGGAGTGTGCTAGCAGATTAATATCCAGATTGATCAAACCCCATAAGGCCTTTTTCTCAAGCCACGGTCACATATACTTTTCTATATTTGTGATGCACTGTTAGAGAAAGAGTCCACTTACTTCAATAGTTCAAGACAATCCATTTGAAAGATACAATAGGCGACATTAATTGTAAAAAAATGTTTCAAGACGAGTAGTAATTTTATTGATTTTTTAACACTCATCTAGAAACATTTTATAATGGTGCATATTGTATTTTTCAAGTGGATTGTCTTACATTTTCCACCGGCGCGGAGTGCAGCACCAGTGTAATAATGATACTTAAGATGTGCCATGTGTTTTGTACCTACATAAATAGGCTTAATTTCATAAAAAAATTACAAAATTTACGATATTTTCCTGGAATGACACCGAAGGTTGTCGAAATTTTCAGAGCAAATGCGGAATACTATTCCGCATTTGCTTTGAGAATTTCATCAACTTTCAGCATATTTATGAAATTGCGCACCTGTTTGTAGGTACAAAATCACATGGTGCGTCTCGATTATACAGACAGTATATCTGCATTGGCAAATATATACATTGAAGTTCACATACAGTACTTGCACACCAAATTAATCACCTTTTTACACGCTTGTTTTTCTTAAATTATGGCATCTTTCTACAGTCTGGGCAATAGGTATATATATAAGATTCCGGCACCTCCTGTTAATTTATGGCACACGGTGTTTTTATAAACTTGAATGTATAAGGTTTCCAAAAATTCCGGGTACCATTTTTTTAACCCAAGTTCAAGGTCATTTCAAGGTCATTGAACTTTATGCTTGACGGAAGTCGAAAATTGCCAATATATGAGCCAATAGGTAGGTCATGGTCCTTAACTTGGAAATTGGTGTAAGTTGTTCAAAAACATTTCAGATGGATATATTAAAGAATTTACGTAAACTACACTAATATTCAGTATATTATTATCATATTTTCAAGATGCCCGCCAAAAATCGGGTATTTATGAGATTTCGGTTGACTTGCTACATATTTGTGTAATGCGCCTTCACCTATATTCAAAGGTTAATTCTTTCAACTGGAATAATATTTCAGTTAATATACTCCATTGTCAGAAAACTCAAAATGGCCTCCTAGTAAATGGCAAATCCATAGTAATTTACTAAATATAACTGGGAGAATTTGATTGGGGAGGAAATCAACACTTCTCTCATTTTTTCCTGAGATTCTGTAACTACTAAAATGTGGACATATATTGAACCCTGATTTGATCGGCTAATAACATCATGCTCTGTATGACTTTTCATTTGTTTTGCGACCAGTGTATATCAAGATAAGCCTGTGCATCCGCACAGTCTGATTAAGATTTGCACGGTTCGCCATACCATTTATGAAACACCCGTTATGCTACATTATAGTCTGTTTCACGAAAGCTGCCCAAATTTTACGGCCATATAAACAATTCAAAAACTATATTTTTTTCGATAATATTAAATTAATGGAAAATTTAAGAATGATCCTTCTTTTTATTTCGTGAAATTTGGTCAAATATTGATTTTATTACGAAAAATTGATTTGTCTATGGGAATTTAACATGGGGGAAAAAGGTAGAGGAGTTGTGGGAGGAGTCAAAAAACGAAATAATTTGGAAATTGACTCCGAATCCTAGCTAGTTAGCTTGGAAATGATCTAACTAAGAAAACAAAAGTTAAATTTTAAAAATCGATCCAGTATTTCTGAAATTCTAAAAAATGTGCCCATGTTAAATCCCCAGACATCTTCACTCCGTGAAGATGTCTATGGGGATTTAACATGGGCACATTTTGTTTCCGCAATAAAATCAATATTTGACCAAATTTCACGAAATAAAAAGAAGGCTCATTCTTAAATTTTGCTTTAATTTAATATTATCGAAAAAAATATTGTTTTAGCATTGTTTATATAGCCGTAAAATTTGGGCAGGTTTCGTGAAACAGACAATACTCACAAATCAAATTAGTCCCATTTCAAACGAACAGGAAATCGGTTATTATGGTCCTTTATGCTATTTTAGAGAATTTGGAAGAAATTAAGTGAAATTGTCAGATTGTGGACTTTCACGTTTACAATCCGGATTTGTTCCTGGTTCCACAAACGAACGATTGCCTATCGTATACACATCGTGTTGGCATCGTTTGCATTATTATACCACCGTTTTCTAATTAAAAACAATGAAAACGATGTCAAAACGATGCATTGAAAGAAACAACATGCGTTTAAATAGTTGAAAGCCGGGTATTTAAACGAAAATATCGTTTTCCTGTACAAACAAACAAAGGATTATATAATCTCCAATAACCTCCGAAGGAAGCACATTTAATACACATTGTTTTAGAGTCACTATTTTTATAAGATTTTCGACCACATGGTCTTTATCAAAATAGTGTGAAAAAACATTTTCACACTATTTTGATAAAGACCATGAGGTCGAAAATTTAATAAAAAGAGTGACTTTAAAACGATGTGGATTATATAATCATTTCGACATGTATGCATATTGGTGTAAAAAACGATCGTTTTCACTGCGTTTTCCATTCTTTTCGTTTGTTTTCTATGGGAATCTTCAGCTACTCATTATTGTAAATATATAAGCACGGTGTCCATGGGGTCCGTTTTACTAAACTTCGTACGACTAAAATGTTCGTAAGTGCACATTTAGGATCGTCTGGAAATGTAATTGATGGATTTACATTTATTGTTCAATACATGTAAATCCAATAGTTGTTTACAAGAAAACTGTTAATTTGAAATGTACAGACTATCATAATTTTGCAATTACGAACAGTTTAGTCGTACAAAGTGTAGTGAAACGGCCCCCTGATGTACGACTATACGTCACATGATGACATATTATGCCGTGAAATAGATTTATCCCGTCAACGCAGTGCGTATGTGCCGTGAAACACGGTGCCGTGAAACATTTTTGATATCCAGTCAACACAATTTTTGCATTGTACAGCCATTTGTAGGTGTTGACTGGATAAATAGAATAGTAGGTTAGTGCCGTGAATGGGAAAAAATATCTGGCGCGGCACGGAAACGGGATGTGCTCGGCAGAGCCTCGCCCATCCCGTTTCCTGAGCCTTGCCAGATATTTTTCCCATTAACGGCACTAACCTACTATTCTCTATCTATTTTCCTTATTTCTGAACCAAAGCATATGTTGTGACCACTCATTTGAACCGCCTCGGCGAGACGGTTCAAATGAGTGGTCACAACATGTACTTCTGATGAGAAATAAATAAATTCTTCAGCCTTGCCGGATATATTTTCCCATTCACGGCACGAACCTACTATTCTCTATATCACCTGTGAAACAAAACATGTCACAAAAGGCTCATTACCGTGTGCATTAATATTGCCAAGATGTCAACGTTTCTGATTATCTATTGGAAATATCAACTCGCAATCGAGCAGTTCGGTTTGCCGCGCAACAACTGTGCAACAATTGAGCAACAGCTGTGCAACAGCTGTGCTCAGCCCATCATGCTACTTACTTTCAAGCGATACTAGCCTGTGTTAGAAAAGAGATGTAAATGTAAATGCTTGTATCGAAAGGTGCATGCGCACTCAGTAGGCACAACATGTTCTTTATAGGAATTAAATAAGTGTATAATTGTGTCATTATTCCACCAGTTCTAAAAATTACGAGTGCCCGCTATACAAATATAATAATTTAGTAATGTTTATTTTACTGATAGTGACGCGCGGTGGTATCAGGCTATTTTCATATGCAAATGAGGCGTGATGTTTTTTAAATTATTTATACTAATTAAATGCGTCACCTGCAAAAATAATATTTTCGACAGATTATAAAGTATGATCCTTGCACATCCAAAAATAAATACAGAGAATAAATAGTGATGTCCGTTAACATTTTAAGGAAACACGGTTATCGCCCCTGATATCAGTAATACTAATGCCAATCAATACGTGGGGTAATGGTGAATGCATGTTTATTTTGCCAGAATAGTTTGTGCCTACTGAGTGGGCATGTACCTTTAACGACGGCACTGGTTCGATGACCTTGATGTTTCTCCCAAGGAAGGGAGAAAGGAAGGAGGTGAATACTGAGAAAACCGGCCACAGGGGGCCTATCTCTTATTAGAATAGTCCCCTCTGGTTCTTTAACGAGTGCCCGGACTCTCCTTTAAATCTGATACACGGGACTGCCTTTTAAAGTCCCCATCCGAAAATACAAAGTATGTCAGCAATACTGATGCCATGAAATTGAACCATGAATCGAATCCGGGTCGCCAGGGTGGCAGTCCGACGGTGTTACCCCTCGGCCACGGTCTGCTCTGATGAAGAGGTTGCTTCCTCCAGCCTTTAGTGCTTCGGTAAACTGGTTATGTTGAAGGTGACAAGTATCCGTGTGTAACTTGGCATACGGTCTATGCTTAACAGTTTGTATTGCATACTATTTAAACCGTCAGCATACTGCCGCGCTTTGGCTCCACGCAGCAGGTTAAACCTGCAAATGAAATGTAAATACACATGAATGGGGCTTGTCAGGGGGGGGGGGGGGGGGGGGGGGGGGGTTTGGGGGGAGGGGGGGGAGGGGAGAGGGGGGGTCGAAAAAGCAGCATACTTATACAGCACAATATAGAAACAACAGTCATTCAACTATTCGATTATTCTTAATTTAACTTGTACAAGACTCACTCACAAATCGAGATATGAGCACAAATAATTTTCTATTTTTGCCATTTTTAGTAAAAGAAATTAAATGTATGCTTGCTAAAAACGTGAGGGTTCGTACGAACCCCCTGACCCCCACCCCCCCCCCCCCCCTGACGACGCCCATGATTGTACGTGTATACTAAAATTAGGGTTTAAAGTAACTGTATTTCAGATGTTTAACGGCCTATCAACAGCTAAGGTCATTTAAGGCCGGGTCAATGGGTTTAGTATTAAATCCCATATATTACCTGTACAAGTACATGTACGTACATGTTAAAGTACATGTACAAATGGGGAGAAAGTCCTAAAATCAGAACTGAATATTTACAATAAAAAAACTATATATTCAGCCCTGAAATCAGAATAACCCTGATCTGATGCCAGGTCCTCGCCACACTAGAATCACTTGGCCCCCTCCCAAAAGCAGTAGGATCAGTAATAATCTTACTACTTTTATAATGGGCAATAACCCAATTCAACTCCTAGGTAACAAAAGAGCCAAAGATAAAAACTTACCTGAGGGCCAAATCAGGCAAATCGTGATTCCTATAAGGAGGAACCCCTACCGTTAATTTACGCCGTCGCTCCAATATGTGTTTTTTCACTGCACGTACAATAAATTACAGAACTATGGAAGCGTCCTGGTGCCAATGCTAAAATATTGTATCTCCTAATTAGGAGATACTAACTCCAAATTAGGAGATAGTATCTCCTAATAGTATCTTCTAATTAGGACTTACTATCACCTAATTATGACTTAGTATCTCCTAATTAGGAGTTAGTATCTCCTAATTAGGAGTTATTATCTACTAATTAGGACTTACTAAATCCCAATTAGGAGGTAATATCTCCTATTTAGGAATTAATATATCCTAATTAGAACTTAGTATCTCCTAATTAGGACTTAGTATCTCCTAATTAGGAGTTACTACATCTTAATTATGAGTTATTATCCTTAATTAGGAGTTATTATCTCCTAATTAGGAATTACTATCTCATAATTGGACTTATTATCGCCAAATTAAGAGTTAGTATATATTAATTAGGAGTTAGTATCTCCTAATTGGGAATTACTATCTCCTATTTCGGACTTGCTATCTGTGTCAATGCTAAATATGTTTTATCTCCTAATTAGGAGATACTAACTACTGATTAGGAGATACTAACTCCTAATTAGGAGATAGTAAGTTCTAATTATGATATACTAACTCCTAATTAGGAGACAAATATATTTTAGCATTGGAACAAGGACGCTTCCATTCAGAACTGATACATTTTAATTTGTATAAATCAATCGTACCATTTATATTGTAAAATACGTTCATCTGTAATTTTTTATTAATTCGTTCCCACAAAATAACAATGCGTTCCTTCAATTTAACACTTTGTTCCTACGAATTAACAATTCGTTCGTGGGAACGAATTGTTATATCGTGGGAAGGAATTGTTAATTCCAGGGAACGAATTGTTAAATTGAGGGAACGAATTGCCATTTCGTGGGAACGAATTGTTATATCGTAGGAACGAATTGTTATATCGTGGGAACGAATTGGTCATTCGAGGGAACGAATGGTTAAATTGAGGGACCGAATTGTTATTCCGTGGGATAACGGGGCTCCGTAGGAAGACGTGAAATGATAATACTATGGAAACATGTGCTTTTTGTTGTTGTACAATGATAATACTATGGAAACATGTGCTTTTTGTTGTTGTACAATGATAATACTGTGGAAACATGTGCTTTTTGTTGTTGTACAATGATAATACTGTGGAAACATGTGTTTTTTGTTGTTGTACAATGATAATACTGTGAAATCATGGTGTTTTTTGTTTTTGTTGTTTTACAATGATAAATACGTTGTACAATGAATATACTTTTTTGTGTTGTACAATGATAATATAGGACAGTGCTTTTTTTGTTGTTTTACAATGATAATATATGGAAAATGTGCTTGTTTTTTGTATTGACAATGATGTGTAATACTATGGAAACATTGCTTTTTGTTGTTGACAATGATAATACTATGTTTAAACATGTGAAACTGTGTTGTTGTACAATGATAATACTATGGAAAACATGTGCTTTTTGTTGTTTTACAATGATAACTATGGAAACATGTGCTTTTCGTTGTACAATGATAAATACTATGTAAAACATGTGCTTTTTGCTTTTTGTTGTTTTACAATGATAATACTGATAAATGTATCGTTGTACATAATACATGTAAACATGTGCTTTTTGTTGTTTTAACAAATGATATAGGAAACATGTGCTTTTTGTTGTTGTTTTACAATGTAATACTATGGAAAACATGTACTATGGTAAACATGATAATACATGAAACATGTGCTTGTTGTTTTTTCAATGATAATACATTGTACAATGATAATACGTTGTACAATGATAATACTATGTAAACATGTGCTTTTCGTTGTTTTACAATGATAATACTATGGAAAACAATGTGCTGTTGTTGTACAATGATAATACTATGGAAACATGTGCTTTTTTGTTGTTGTACAATGATAAATACTATGGACGTGTGCATGTTGTTACGTTGTACAATGATAATACTATGGAAACATGTGCTTTTTGTTGTTTTACAATGATAATACTATGGAAACATGTGCTTTTTGTTGTTGTACAATGATAATACTATGGAAACATGTGCTTTTTGTTGTTGTGCAATGATAATACATGAAACAATGAGTAATACGTTGTTTTACAATGATATACTGGAAAACATGTGCTTTTTGTTGTTACAATGATAATACTATGGAAACATGTGCTTTTTTTTTTGTTTTTACAATGATAATACTATGGAAACATGTGCTTTTTGTTGTTTTACAATGATAATACTATGGAAACATGTGCTTTTTGTTGTTGTACAATGATAATACTATGGAAACATGTGCTTTTTGTTGTTTGTACAATGATAATACTATGGAAACATGTGCTTTTTGTTGTTGTGCAATGATAATACGTTGTACAATGATAATACGTTGTACAATGATAATACTATGTAAACATGTGCTTTTCGTTGTTTTACAATGATAATACTATGGAAACATGTGCTTTTTGTTGTTTTACAATGAATAAACTAGGAAACATGTGCTTTTTGTTGTTGTACAATGATAATACTATGGAAACATGTGTTTTTTGTTGTTGTGCAATGATAATACGTTGTACAATGATAATACTATGTAAACATGTGCTTTTCGTTGTTTTACAATGATAATACTATGGAAACATGTGCTTTTTGTTGTTGTACAATGATAATACTATGGAAACATGTGCTTTTTGTTGTTGTGCAATGATAATACGTTGTACAATGATAATACGTTGTACAATGATAATACTATGTAAACATGTGCTTTTCGTTGTTTTACAATGATAATACTATGGAAACATGTGCTTTTTGTTGTTTTACAATGAATACTATATCATGATGTGCTTTTTGTTGTTGTACAATGATAATACTAAGGAAACATGTGATTTTTGTTGTTGTGCAATGATAATACTATGGAAACATGTGCTTTTTGTTGTTTTACAATGATAATACTATAGAAACATGTGCTTTGTTGTTGTTATACTATGATAATACTATGGAAACATGTGCTTTTTGTTGTTGTACAATGATAATACTGTGGAAACATGTGCTTTTTGTTGTTGTGCAATGATAATACTGTGGAAACATGTGCTTTTTGTTGTTTTACAATGATAATACTATGGAAACATGTGCTTTTTGTTGTTGTACAATGATAATACTATGGAAACATGTGCTTTTTGTTGTTGTACAATGATAATACTGTGGAAACATGTGCTTTTTGTTGTTGTGCAATGATAATACTGTGGAAACATGTGCTTTTTGTTGTTTTACAATGATAATACTATGGAAATATGTGCTTTTTGTTGTTGTACAATGATAATACTGTGGAAACATGTGCTTTTTGTTGTTGTGCAATGATAATACTATGGAAACTGTGGAAAAATGTGCTTTTTGTTGTTGTACAATGATAATACTGTGGAAACATGTGCTTTTTGTTGTTGTACAATGATAATACTGTGGAAACATGTGCTTTTTGTTGTTGTACAATGATAATACTATGGAAACATGTGCTTTTTGTTGTTGTGCAATGATAATACTGTGGAAACATGTGCTTTTTGTTGTTTTACAATGATAATACTATGGAAACATGTGCTTTTTGTTGTTTTACAATGATAATACTATGGAAACATGCGCTTTTTGTTGTTGTACAATGATACTACTGTGGAAACATGTGCTTTTTGTTGTTGTACAATGATAATACTGTGGAAACATACTATGGAAACATGTGCTTTTTGTTGTTTTACAATGATAATACTATGGAAACATGTGCTTTTTGTTGTTGTACAATGATACTACTGTGGAAACATGTGCTTTTTATTGTTGTACAATGATAATACTGTGGAAACATGTGCTTTTTGTTGTTTTACAATGATAATACTGTGGAAACATGTGCTTTTTGTTGTTGTACAATGATAATACTGTGGAAACCATGTGCTTTTGTTGTTGAACAATGATAATACTATGGAAACTGTGCTTTTTGTTGTTATAATAAATGAATATATACTATGGAAACATGTGCTTTTTGTTGTTGTACAATGATAATACTATGGAAACATGTGATTTTTGTTGTTGTACAATGATAATACTATGGAAACATGTGCTTTTTTTGTTGTACAATGATAATACTATGGAAACATGTGATTTGGTGTTGTTTTAAACAATGATAATACTATGGAAAAACATGTGCTTTTTTGTTGTTTTACAATGATAATACTAGGAAACATGTGCTTTTTGTTGTGGTACAATGATAATACTATGGGAAACAGTGCATTTTGTTGTTGTCAATTATAATACTATGGAAATCAAGTGCTTTTTGTTGTTTTACAATGATAAATATATGGAAACAAGGTGCTCTTTTGTTGTTGTGCAATGATAATACTTGTACAATGATAATACGTTGTACAATGGAATACTAAGGAAAACATGTCTTTTTGTTGTTGTACAATGATAATACTATGGAAACATTGTGCTTTTTTGTTGTTTTACAATGATAATACTATGAAACATGTGCTTTTTGTTTTGTACAATGATAATACTATGGAACATGTGCTTTTTTGTTGTTTTTTTTACAAATGATAATACTATTTGAAACAATGTGCTTTTTGTTTTTGTTTTACAATGATAATACTAAGGAAACATGTCTTTTTTGTTTTGTTGTGCAATGATAAAATACGTTTGTAAAACAATGATATTACGTTTGTACAATGATAATACTATGGAAACATGTGCTTTTTGTTGTTTTACAATGATAATACTATGGAAACATGTGCTTTTTGTTGTTTTACAATGATAATACTATGGAAACATGTGCTTTTTGTTGTTGTTTACAATGAAAATAAAACTATGGAAACATGTGCATTTTTGTTGTTGTGCAATGATAAAATGTGTACAATGATAATACGTTGTACAATGATAATACTATGTAAACATGTGCTTTTCGTTGTTTTACAATGATAATACTATGGAAACATGTGCTTTTTGTTGTTTTACAATGATAATACTAATGGAAACATGTGCTTTTTGTTGTTTTACAATGATAATACTATGGAAACATGCTTTTTGTTTTTTTGTTTTGTGCAATGATAAACAATTGTACAAATGATAAAATATTGTAAAACAAATGCATGTGCTTTTTGTTGTTTTACAATGATAAACATGGAAACATGTGCTTTTTAGTTGTTGTACAATGTAATACTAAGAAAACAGTTTGGTTTTTGTTGTAACAATGATAATACTATGGAAACATTGTTTTTTGTTTTTGTGTTTTACAATGATAATACTAATTGATGTGCTTTTGTTGTTTATAATGATAATACTATGGAAACATGTGCTTTTTATTGTTGTTTTACAATGATAATACTTAAGACTGTGCTTTTTTATTTGTTTTTTGTTGAATAACCAATGATAATACTATGAAAACATGAATGTGCTTTTGTTGTTTACAATGATAATACTATGGAAACATGTGCTTTTTTGGTTGTTTGTTTTAACAATGACTAATGGAAACATGTGCTTTTTGTTGTTTGTACAAATGATAATTACTAAAGAAACATTTTTGTTTTTTTGTTGTTGTGGAATGATAATACTGTGGAATACATGTGCTTTTTTCGTTGTTTTACAATGATATACTATGGAAATATGTGCTTTTTGTTGTTGTACAATGATAATACTGGTGGAAACATGTGCTTTTTTGTTGTTGTGCACTGATAATACTTTGAAACTGATGGATAAATGTCTTTTTTGTTGTTGTACAATAATACTAATGGAAACATGTGCTTTTTGTTTGTGACAATAAAAACAATGGGAAACATGCTTTTTGTTGTTGTTTTACAATGATAACTAAGGAAACATTGTTTTTGTTTTTGTTGTTTAAAGCAATGATAATACATGGAAACATGTGCTTTTTGTTGTTTTTACAATGATAATACTAATAAACATGCTTTTTGTTGTTATTCAATGATAAATACTATGGAAACATGCTTTTTGTTTTTTGTTGTACAATGAATAATACTAGTGGAAACATGTGCTTTTGTTGTTGTTTTACAATGATAATACGTGGAAACATATGCTTTTTGTTTGTTTTTAACAATTGAATAAATACATGGAAACATGTGCTTTTTGTTGTGTACAATGATATACTATGGAAACATGTGCTTTTTTGTTGTTGTACAATGATAAATACTGTGGAAACATGTGCTTTTTAGTTGTTTTACAAATGGAAATACTGAAAGCAATGTTTTTGCTTTTTTGTTGTTTACAATGATAATACTAATGGAAACATGTGCTTTTTGTGTTGTACAATGATAAGACTATGGATGTCTTTTTTGTTTTGTTGTCAAATGAAAATAATACAAACATGTGCTTTTTTTATTGTTGTACAATATAATACTGTGGAAACATGTGCTTTTTTGTTGTTGTTTTACAATGATAATACTGTGGAAACATGTGCTTTTTGTTGTACAATGATAATACTATGGAAACATGTGCTTTTTTGTTGTTGTCAATGAATATACTGTGGAAACATGTCTTTTGTTTGTTTTAACAATGATAATACTATGGAAACATGTCTTTTTTTTTTTAACAATATAATACTAATGGAAACATGCGCTTTTTTTGTGTTGTACAATGATAATACTATGGGAAACATGTGCTTTTGTTGTTGTACAATGATAATACTGATGGAAACATGTGCTTTTTGTTTTTTTGTTGTTTTTACAATGAAAATACTAATGGAAACATTAGGCTTTTTTGTTTTGTTGTAACATGATAATACTATGGAAACAATGTGCTTTTTATTTATTGTGCAATGATAATCTGTGGAAAAACATGGTGACTTTTTGTTGTTTTAACAACTGATTAATACATGGGAAACATGTGCTTTTTGTTGTTTTTACAATGATAATACTATGGAAAACATGTGCTTTTTTGTTGTTGTACAATGATAATACTGTGGAAACATTGTGCTTTTTGTTGTTTGCAATGATATACTGGTGGAAACATGTGCTTTTTGTTGTTTTCATGATAAATTTACTATGGAAATTATGTGCTTTTTGTTGTTGTACAATGATAACATACTGTGGAAACATTGTGCTTTTTTGTTGTTGTACAATGATAATACTGTGGAAACATGTGCTTTTTTTCGTTTTTTGACAATTGTTAATTTACTGTGGGGAAACATGTGCTTTTTGTTGTTGTTCAATGTAATACTATGGAAACATGTGCTTTTTGTTGTTTGTGCAATGATAATACTGTGGAAACATGTGCATTTTTTGTTGTTTTACAATGATAATACTATGGAAACATGTGCTTTTTTTGTTGTTTTACAATGATAAATACATGGAAACATGCGCTTTTTGGTTGTTGTACAAATGATACTACTATGGAAACATGTGCTTTTTGTTTTTTGTTGTTTACAATGATATACCTGTGGGAAACTACTATGGAAACATGTGCTTTTTGTTGTTTTTACAATGATAAATACTATGGGAAACATGTGCTTTTTTGGTTGTTGTACAATGATACTACTGTGGTATAGCTTTTTATTGTTGTACAATGATTAATACTGTGGAAAACATGTGCTTGTTGTACAATGATAAATAAACTGTGGAAACATGTGCTTTTTGTTGTGTACAATGATAATACTGTGGAAACATGTGCTTTTTGTTGTTGTACAATGTATATAAACTGTGAAACATGTCTTTTTTGTTGTTGTACAATGATAATACTATGGAAAACATGTGATTTTTTTGTTGTTGTACAATGAATTATACTATGGAAAACATGTGCTTTTTGTTGTTTTACAATGATAATAAAACTAATTGGAAAACATGTGGATGTGCTTTTTGTGTTTTTACAATGATAATACTATGGGAAACATGTGCTTTTTGTTTTTGTTGTACAAAATGATATACTGTGGAAACATAAGTGCTTTTTGTTTTGGTTGTTTGCAATGATAATACTAATGGAAAAACATAAAAACTATGGAAACATGTGCTTTTTGTTGTTGTACAATGTATACTATGGAAAACATGGTGCTTTTTGTTGTTGTACAATGATAATACTATGGAAAAACATGTGCTTTTTGTGTTGTACAATGATAATACTGTGGAAACAGTGCTTTTTGTTGTTTTACAATGATAATTACTTTGGAAAAATGTGCTTTTTGTTGTTGTACAAAATGATAAACTAATGGACACATGTGCTTTTTAGTTGTTGTACAATGAATTAATACTATGGAAACATTTTTGTGATTTTTGTGTTGTAAACAATGATAATACTATTATGGAAACATGTGCTTTTTTTGTTGTTACAATGATAATACTATGGAAAACATGTTTTTGTTTTTTGTTTGTTTTTTACAATGATAAATACTATGGAAAACATGTGGCTTTTTGTTGTTTTCAATGATAATACTATGGAAACATGTGATTTTTTGTTGTTGTACAATGTAAAACTATGGGAAACATGTTTTTTGCTTTTTTTGTTGTACAATGATAATACTATGGGAAACATGTGCTTTTTGTGTTGTTTTACATGATAATACTATGGAAACATGTGCTTTTTGTTGTTGTTTTAAAAATACAATGATAATAACATACTATGGAAACATGTGCTTTTTGTTGTTGTACAAGTAAATAAACTATGGAAACATGTGCTTTTTGTTTTTGTTGTTGTACAATGATAATACTATGGAAACATGTGATTTTTGTTGTTGTACAATGATAATTACTATGGAAACATGTGCTTTTTGTTGTGTACAAGGAATGATATACTATGGAAAACAGTGTTTTTTTGTTGTTGTACAATGATAATAAAAACTTTTTTATGAAACAATGTGGCATTGTGCTTTTTGTTGTTTTACAATGATAATACTATGGAAACATGTGTTTTTTGTTGTTGTTTTACAATGATAATACTATGGAAACATGTGCTTTTTGTTTTTGTTGTACAATGTACTATGGGATACAATGTTTTTTGTTTTTTTGTTTGTACATGATAATACTATGGAAACATGTTGCTTTTTTGTTGTTGTACAAGATAATACCATGGAAACATGTGCTTTTTGTTTTTTGTTGTTGTACAATGATAATACTATGGAAACATGTGCTTTTTGTTGTTGTACAATGATTAAATACTTTATAAACATGTGGTTTTTTGTTGTTTTTACAATGATAATACTATGGAAACATGTGTTTTTTTTGTTGTTGTACAATGATAATATATTGACATGTGCTTTTTGTTGTTGTACAAGATAATACTATGGAAACATGTGTTTTTTGTTGTTTTACATTGATTAATAACTATGGATGTGCTTTTTGTTGTTGTACAATTTATAATTAATATGGAAACATGTGCTTTTTTGTTGTTGACAATGATAATACTATGGAAACATGTGTTTTTTTGTTTTTTTGTTGTACAATGATAAAATACTATGGAAACATGTGCTTTTTGTTGTTGTACAATGATATACTGTGGAAAACATTGTGTTTTTTGTTTTTTGTTGTTGTACAATTGATAATACTGTGGAAAAACTGTGCTTTTTTGTTGTTGTAATGATAAATAAACTATGGAAACTGTGTTTTTGTTGTTGTACAATGATACTGTGGAAACATGTGCTTTTTGTGTTGTACAATGAAATACTATTGGAAACAATGTGTTTTTTGTTGTTTTACAATGATAATACTATGGAAACATGTGCTTTTTGTTGTTGTATATGTTAATACTATGGGGAAAATGTGCTTTTTGTTGTTTGTACAATTTATAATACTATGGAAACATGTGCTTTTTGTTGTTGTACAATGATACTACTGTGGGGAAACATGTTTTTTTGTTTTTTTTGTTGTACATGATAATATGTGGAAACATGAGGCTTTTTGTTGTTGTACAATGATAATTATATGAAACATGTGCTTTTTGTTGTTGTACAATGATAATACTGTTGGAAACATGGTTTTTTTGTTGTTGTACAATGATACTACTGTGGAAACATTGTTGGTTTTCTGTTGTTGTACAAGGATATACTGTGGGAAAAACATGTGCTTTTTTTTTTGTTGTACAATGATAATACTGTGGAAACATGTGCTTTTTGTTGTTGTACAATGATAATACTATGGAAACATGTGCTTTTTGTTGTTGTACAATGATAATACTGTGGAAACATGTGTTTTTTGTTGTTGTACAATGATACTACTGTGGAAACATGTGTTTTCTGTTGTTGTACAATGATACTACTGTGGAAGCATGTGCTTTTTGTTGTTGTACAATGATAATACTGTGGAAACATGTGCTTTTTGTTGTTGTACAATGATAATACTATGTAAACATGTGCTTTTTGTTGCTGTACAATGATAATACTGTGGAAACATGTGCTTTTTGTTGTTGTATAATGATAATATTATGCCACATTTCGAAAGAAGTTCCTATTATAAGACTCAGAGCTCCAGATAAGCTGCGTATTTGTGTAAATTGAAATTTCCAAAAAACCCAATTGAAATCAGAAGTAGCGAGTATCAAAAAGCAAAACCAATGTCGTGGTACCTATATCATGCTGCAGACAACAATAAACAGACCACAACTATAGCATATTTTTCCTATTTTCCATGAAAACACATCTTGGTATTTCATTAGAATTGTCTCTAAGGAGACATTTCTAATGAAATGCCAATATATGTTTTCATTTCGAAGCAAACTATTCAATAATTGCTGTCTGTTGATGTGTACACAGTAGTGTGATTTTATTTTACCCAATTAAAATATTGAAATACCCAATTGCTTCAGAAATGATGGAGTGAAATTACTCAATTACTAATTCCTTATCTGGAGCAATTCAAGACGCTAGTGTAATTAATTAAAACAAATAAATTAGTAACCCAGGGGCGGATCCAGCATTTGGGGAACTAGGGGGGTTGTAGTTGCGAAGGTAACTCTTGCAATCTAGCTACGGACGGTACGGGAGTAATTGCAAGCGATACCGTTCGCAACTAAAGGGTTGTCCTATTTTCGAGCTTTTCGAAATGCACTTTCCTGTCTTTTACGGCATTTAAATTCAGATTCCAACTGGTGGTAAACTCCGTGGCTGAAGGTGGGGAGGGGGGGGGGGGGGGGAGTTGCAACCCCTGAATCCCCCCTCCAGAAAACTTGTTTTTGATACGGAAAAAATAGCATATGTAGTTATTTTTCAGTATTATATTTTTGTTTTTACTAATCCCCGATTTTGTTCAGAAACGCCCATTTAACGTATTGCGTTTATATCCCAATGAATTACATTGTGGAACCAGGAACAAATCCGGACAGTACTTTTAACAGTTAAAGGTACATGCCCACTCAGTAGGAATGCTCTTTATATCACAGACATTTTCTGGCAAAATAAACATTCATTCACCCCTCGTATTGATTGGCAGTACAGTCGAACCTCCCCGAACGGCCACCTCTCTACAACAACATCCTCTCTATAACAGCCGCTATTTTATATCCCAAATGTATTATTTCCTCTGTATCTAACCCTTAGACTGCTGAACACAAAATGTGTCGTCTGCTGTTGCTTTTCCTTCTTTCTCAATAAACACATGCTCTGGCAACATTTTAGAATCATTTCCATTGGAAATGATTCTAAACTGTTGCCAAAGCATGTTTTTGATGAGAATTATCAAAGAAAATAAATGAACAGCGGACGATCAAATTTAATTCAGTATTAACCTCCCTACAACAGCCACCTCTCTACAACAGCCAGTTTTGCGTCTTCCCATGGGTGGCTGTTGTAGAGCGGTTGCACTGTATTATGCAATTTATATCAGTTGTAAATTTCCACATTGATATCAGGGACGATAACCGTGTTTCCTTAAAATGTTAACGGTCATTACTATTTAATATCTGTATTAATTTTTTGATGTGCAACGATCATACTTTATAATCTGTCGAACATATTATTTTTTCAGGTGACACATTTAATTAGTATGAATAATTAAAAACGTGAATTTGTCACAGGGTGGTAGAGGTCCATTGGAGCAATGCGTGTGTGAAATGGGAAACAGATTCGAGCAAGGAAATAGAAGTTATAACCGATTTCTCTGATGTTAAGTTTTGTAAAGCGACTAAGTATGTGAAATTGACCTAGAGATCAGCAGGGATTTGTCACAACATGATAGTAGAGCTTTAGAGGAATGCATGTGTGAAATATTAAGCATTTTAGATGAAGGTAATAGAAGTTATAACATATTTCTATGATGTTAAGTTTTGTAAAGAGACTAAGTATTTGACCTTCTTAACCTTGGGACCAGCGGGGGTTGGACGATCGTGGATTTGGCACAGCATGGTAGTAGAGCCTTACAGTAATGCATGTGTGCAATATTAAGTATCTTAGATGAAGGAAATAGAAGTTATAACATATTTATCTGATGTTAAGTTTAGTGACGGACGGACGCGCGCACCCGCGCACAACCTGACTCCAGTATACCCCCCCCCCCCCCCCACCGGAGAAATATCATACCTCTTTGGCATATGAAAATAGCCTGATACCATCGCGCGTCTCTATCAGTAAAATAAATATTACTAAATGATTATATATGTACAGCGGGCACTCGTACTTTTTAGAACTGGTGGAATAGTGACACAATTATACACTTATTTAATTCCTATAAAGAACATGTTGTGCCTACTGACTGGGCATGTACCTTTAATATTGCTTAAATATAAAGACGATACACGTACCTTTGGGGGTTTATATTAGAAGCAGCATGTTGGTGTACAAGCATTGTATATCTCCCTATTTCCACAGAATTTCGAGAGATGCTTAAGTTGGCATTATAAACTCTGCAGAGAAAAATAAGTCGAATGTTAGGTCGAGTAACGTTTCTATGGAAGCGGCCTGGTGCCAATGCTAAACTATATTTATCTCCTAATTAGGAGATACTAACTCTCAATTAGGAGATACTAAGTCCTAATTAGGAGATACGATAGAAATAAAACATTTATATCATTGACACAGATAGTAAGTCCTAATTAGGAGATATTGAGTCCTAATTACGATATAATTAGTCCTAATTAGGATATACTAAGCCCTAATTAGGAAGTATTACCTCCTAATTAAGAGATACTAATTCCTAATGAGGAGATGATAAGTCCTAATTAGGAGATATTATGTCCTAATTAGGAGATGGTATCTCCTAATTAGGAGTTAGAATCTCCTAATTAGGACTTAGTAGATACAAAATAGTTTAGCATTGGCACCAGGACGCTTTCATACGTTTCAGATTTGTTTAATTATAATGTATGTAATTGTGGACATTTGGTCGTCAACATGGTATAATTGTCACATATATGTGCGTACAGCAAACTGATATGTAGTTTTACTATGAAAGTACATGCACATTGTATATTATAGGAATGAATGGTCTTTTTGTGGAATTTATCGGGGTATAAACTTGGAAAAGTCGCGGGAATACTGGACGAAGGCCGGAAGGCCTCGTCCAGTATTCCCGCGACTTTTCCAAGTTTATATCCCCGATAAATTCCACAAAAAGGTCATTCATTCCTTATAATTCCAGCATTTGAAATAATAAACTATGATAGTACATGCACATTGTATATTTGGAGGTAAAACACACACCTTTGGAATTTGATCGCATATAAAATAGTGCATTTGGTTTATATATCATTTGTATATGTCATTTGCAGTGTATTATGCGGACAGAAACACAGACATATATCAAGGTGTATGATCACGTGGTACTAACAACAACAACAAGTACCGATTCAAAGTACGTATTCTTTTATAGTGTCCTTATTACGTAACGGATTTCGATGTAATATGGCACATCAAATTCGTCTTCTTAAGCTGCATTTGGTGGTCTCTTTATTTTCGCCCAAACTTCTGTCGTTTTTGCGAGGAATTGATTTCTGTTTCTCCGACAGGGAAATCGATTCTTCGCTAAAACGACATAAGTCTGTGCCAAACTCCCTAGACCACAAAATGCAGTTCATGAACACGCGTTTGCTGCGCCATATGTCATCAAAGTCCGTTGTATATTAAGGAAAATATCAAATATGAATTACTTTGGAGTGGGCGACGTTGTTGTTGTTGTAACCACGTGATCATGCACCTTGTATATTATACATCAAAGATAAAATATGAGATCCAGTACCCATATGCTATGGATAAGTGTCCAAAAACAATCGGGCGATGTGAAAGAAAGAGTAGCACCACAGAGTATTAAATAAATGCCTCACAACCAATGATTGTATATAAAATACAGTAGAACCTCTCTAAACCGAACACACAGGCAGTCCCTGTATCCTTAGTTTCATGACATTCATTGCCACCTGTCGATGATGATAATGCCGGTGCAAGTTCGCGAAACACACCCGCATGCCTTGGTATTGTCATATGTCTGATTTACAGTGGAACCTCTCTAAACCGGACACCCTGGGGACCCCCAGGGTGTCCGGTTTAGAGAGGTTCCACTGTACACAGTAGTAACAGACATATACAACCTGGGTATGTTAAAGAGTCAGAACAGCGAAACTGTGTTGAAGGTTTCCAAACGAACAAGCGAAAATGAATAGAAAACGAAGTGACAACGATCGTTTTGCGCAACAATATGCATTGAGACGAATAGTTTTTGGTTGTTTCTGTACGCGCAAACGATATTTTCGTTTAAAGACCCGGCTCCCGACTATGTAAACGCCTGACGTTACTGTCAACGCATTCTGTGTCGTTTTCTTCAATGTATGTCGTGCCGTTTACTCATCTTAATTGTTTTTGTTTGTTTAAACAGGACACGTTTAAACCAACAAAAGCACCGTTTGCTACTTAAAAAGCAACATGCATATGCAATTGTCCAAACTCCATCGGCGGAATGTATATGAAACAGACAGTAGTAACCGACATATACAATTGTCCCAATGGTAACAGCCATAACAGCCTGCGTTAATACGTTTCTGCAAATAAATTTGAAATTCCAATTCGCAATTTGATTGTCTGAGTAGAGCTGTAGCACGGTTCAGGAACAGGCAATCAAGATGCTTGGTTTTCAAGCACAATATTCAAGTATTTTAAAATAAAGAAATTGACAAATAATGGAAAGATTAGCGGCAACATTAGCGCTGGCGATAGTGTACACGGATTGTATGTGAAAATAGAGAATAGTAGGTTAGTGCCGTGAATGGGAAAAAATATCCGGCAACGCTCAGGAATTTCTTTATTTCTCATCAGAAGTATATGTTGTGACCACTCATTTGAACCGTCTCGCCGAGACGGTTCAAATGAGTGGTCACAACATATGCTTTGGTTCTGAAATAAGGAAAATAGATAGAGAATAGTAGGTTAGTGCCGTGAATGGGAAAAATATCTGGCAAGGCTTAGGAAACGGGATGGGCGAGGCTCTGCCGAGCATATCCCGTTTCCGTGCCGCGCCAGGTATTATTCCCATTCACAGCACTAACCTACTATTCTATTTATGCCGTCAACACCTACAAATGGCTGTTAAATGCAAAATAAATAACCCCAGTCACCGCACATATTCATACGCAGTGATTAGGTCGTATTGATAGGATATCAAAAATGTTTCACGGCACCGTGTTTCACGGCACATACACACTGTGTTGACGGGTTAACAGACAGTAGTAGCAGCCTTACCTGTCATGCAGATCGTCGTCTTCACCTCCCCAGCCGTAATACAGGTTTGAAAAGCCATTTATTTTTAAGAATTGGTCTTTGCTTATTGCGCCCGCTCCTCCGAAATAGGATGCATATGGCAATCTGAAATACAGAGAGAATACCAGGATAGTGTAATTTATCAGGTAAGGAACTTTGTATTGGCCGAATACGGACTGGTTGATAACATATTGCCGTATCAGGCATTGACCTGATACGAATATCCGTGTTACAACACATTGTAAACTGACGTTTCATTGGTCGAGCGGCGTCACATGATGTTATCGCATTACGTCAGTGGAATGACGCCACGGAAAGAAGTCCGCATTATTTTCTACGAAAACAACGTCATAATTGCTCATTATGTAGCCAAAACCGTTACCTCAAAAATAGAATACCATGCTAGTGTATTTTGATATCAAGTTTATCAGGCTCGCTTCGGAAACGGCATGAATTCATATGAGTTCCGAGGCTTGCCAGAGAAACTTGATATTGAAAACACTAGCATGGAGGTCTCTATTGGACATCAAATGTCGATGGTCTAGACGACCTTATGTTACTAGACCATCGATGTATCATGCAAGGCTATGAAATGGATAACAATGGCGAGGCTCGCCGTTCGGAAACCATGTGACCCCACGCCCTGAAAATAGTACACACATAGGGGATACATGCATAATAGACATGTGATACTATTTTTCCACGGTATCAGATGGATTTTTACCAATACTAAACATTAATATCTCTGTTTGCAGCTACTATTCTGAGCATACGTTTTAATCGACATTGAAGCAACAAATAATATGGTATCACATTCAGTACCTGAGATGATATAGCTGCACATATGTTAACAATTTACCGAACACCTTGAGACGAACCCCGATGTGTAGCAATTAGGGAACAGACCTTAAAGGTACATGCCCACTCAGTAAGCACAAAATGTTCTTTATATCAGAGACACCATCCGAGACATTTTCTGGCAAAATGAACATTCATTCACCATTACCCCACGTAATTCTCCACACTGATATCAGGGGCAATAACCGTGTGTCCTTAAAATGTTAACGGACATTACTATTTATACTCTGTATTTACTTTTTGATATGCAATGGTCATTCTTTACAATCTGTCGAAATTATTATTGTTTCAGGTGACGCATTTAATTAGTATAACTAATTAAAACATATCAGCAGGGCCGTAACTACACTGAGGCATGAGGAGTTAGTTTTTTAGGATTTCATCTTCAAATTTTGGCTTATGGTCTAGAGAGGCTATACTATTGACACAAAGTGTAGCTTTAAATAGATACCAGCGCTCCAGATAAGGTGCGTATTTGCGTAAATACCCAATTAAAATTGCCAAAAACACAATTGAAATCAATCAGAAGTACTGAGTATCAAAAAGCAATAAAACATTTGTGGTATCTTTATCATGCTACAGAAAACAATAAACAGATCACAAATATAGCATATTTTCTTATTTTTCCATGAAAACACATCTTGGTATTTCATTAGAATTGTCTTCAAGGAGACAATTCTAATGAAATACAAATATGTGTTTTCATTTAGAATCAAACTATTCAATAAGTGCGGCCTGCTAATATGTAAACAGTAGTGTGATTCTGTTTTACACAATTAAATTTTGAAATACCCAATTGCTTCAGAAATGATGGAGTGACAATACTCAATTACTAATTCCGTATCTGGAGCCCTGATATACTGTTTTACAGTTGACATACTATTTATAATAATTTGCATATGCCTTAATACTTACGGTATGGATTTTTGTTTTGCCATTTTATATTTGCATATGAGCCGCGTCGTGCGAAAATGTACCTTATGGCATAAATGACATTATCGAGTAAATGACGTCGGAAATGTCGCTTCCATTTTCGCTTTTGACATGGCTGACGTCGTTACTAACAGTTGGTAACGACACACAATGAAACGTATTATTACATGCTTGTCAGTGTTCCTTTAGATAAACTAACGAATTGTGTGTATACCATTGATTATCTGACCATTTTATACCAACATTTAAAAGTGTGCTCTAAGTTTTGTTATTAAAGTAATAATCAAAAACAAGTAATTCCTGTAGCCTGTGAGTATGTCGAGTCTGCAGCCCAGTCCGCGTGTGGAAGAGACGTGGTACATCAAAATGGTTTGTATAAATTTAGGACTGACCACGGTGTACATGATATACATCTACATTAATGTGTATAATAAATAAGTGATACCAAGTGGATAAACAGTAACGTAATTCTAGTGAAAGTTGCCGAGGAAACCTAGGCCGAAATCTTTTAGCGACTCGTCTCTCCCATATTTTAACACAAATGTTCTGGTTGTGAGTCGCCCTGCGTGACGGTGAAACACGTACTATATATTGAATATCGGAGACGCCAGCTGAGACACGGTGCTCAAACCACTTTAGTTATTGAGCACCAATTAAGGTGCATGATCACGTGGTTATAACAACAACAACAACGTCGCCCACTCCAAAGTAAGTATTATTTGATATTTTCCTTAATATGCAACGGACTTTGATGACATATGGCGCAGCAAACGCGTCTTCATGAGCTGTATTCTGTGGTCTAGGGAGTTCGGCACAGACTTATGTCGTTTTTGCGAAGAATCGATTTCCGTGTCGGAAGTTTGGGCGGAAATACAGAGACCACCAAATACAGCTTAACAAGACGCGTTTGATGCGCCATATTTCATCAAAATCCGTTACGTAATATGGACAATATAAAAGAATACGTACTTTGAATCAGGTGGATTCTACAAGTTTCAGTACTTGTTGTTGTTGTTGTTGTTAATACCACGTGATCATACACCTTGACCAATGGTGCCTCGTGATACACACACGCACGCACGCAGTAGTAGTATCGGTAATCCGGGGTCTATTGCACATTTATAAATCAGAGTCAACAGATCCATGATACTGCCGAACAGGAATAACATAAAATATACCAGGGGTGATCAAATAATACGTGGACTTTTCTATATATTGAACGTTTTACATGAAAATGATACATGAATTAAAATTTCACTATCCAGAAAACCGAACTATGTTCAATGGTTATAATAGTGTGTAGCTTACACACACTCTGAACAGTATCTGCACTGTTCGCCATTCCATCAACGAGACACACGCCATGCTTGTAACAAGCAATATAAGTCGTCAGGCTACAGGAGCGCGCTATTTGATTAGGAGCAACACTGGTCACAAATCCCTTAAGCCCCGTATCTCCAGTCACAACCAAATGTATTCGTTGAATGGGGGTTTACGTCTGTCAACAGCAAGCTCATCATATTTAATGTTTGCCCTAGTTTCTCGACCAATGTGTAAATTTAAATGAATACAATGTATGAGCGAGAATCTTTAATTTGGATGGTTGAAATTTTCCTCATAAAGTTGCATACGGCAATGCTGTGTAGAAAACTGGAGACCCTTACCAGTTTTTTATTTAGTCAAGTTTTGACGGTTTCTTACATACTAGTATTCTAAAAATAGAGAATAGTAGGTTAGTGCCGTGAATGGGAAAAAATATCCGGCAACGCTCAGGAATTTCTTTATTTCTCATCAGAAGTATATGTTGTCACCACTCATTTGAACCGTCTCGCCGAGACGGTTCAAATGAGTGGTCACAACATATACTTTGGTTCAGAAATAAGGAAAATAGATAGAGAATAGTAGGTTAGTGCCGTGAATGGGAAAAAATATCTGGCAAGGCTCAGGAAACGGGATGGGCGAGGCTCTGCCGAGCACATCCCGTTTCCGTGCCGCGCCAGATATTTTTTTCCATTCACGGCACTAACCTACTATTCTATTTATCCTGTCAACACCTACAAATGGCTGTAAAATGCAAAAATAGTATTGACTGGATATCAAAAATGTTTCACGGCACCGTGTTTCACGGCACATACGCACTGTGTTGACGGGATAATTAACAATTCAAATCTACACAGCACTGATGGTCTGGTGCTAAAGAAATTATAGGAATGAATGGCATTTTTGTGGAATTTATCGGGGTATAAACTTGGAAAAGTCGCGGGAATACTGGACGATCCAGTATTCCCGCGACTTTTACAAGTTTATATCCCCGATAAATTCAACAAAAAGGCCATTCATTCCTTATAATTCCAGCATTTGAAATAAATTCATCCGAAAATGTGTTTATTTACCGTTTTCTTAAGAATTATTTTTACTGCGCCTCACAGTTACGGAAAGTAGTTCGGCGTGGGAGTTTACTGGGATATAAATTCTGTGCAGAGACTTGCTACGGACCAATTAAATGTTAGGGAATTGTGTAAATATTTTTGTGCTGGAATTATTGGCTTGTAAAAACGGAGGTTGTGGGTTCGAAACCCAGTGAAACCTATCATTTTTTATTTCCGAAAATAGTCTCATTTTCCAAACACTTTGACGGTGTAATCGAATAGCACTGAAACAAATATGATTGCGAAATAAACTTTACATGAAGTTGAACCGGTACACTCGGTTAACCAGAGTCAGTTCGCAAGTTTCAACACGCAAGTTTGATTAGGAGGTACTATGTGCAAAAATCCCATACGCCTCGTTTATCTGGTCATAAATACATAAATTGAGACACTCTGCGTAATTTCATTAAATACGTTTACAAAATTTACAATATCTTTCATAAATAAAGTCAAAAGTTGAAAAATATTATCAGAGTACATGCAGAATATAATTGCGCATGTACTCCGAAAATGTTATCAACTTGACACCATTTACCGAAACGATTGTAAATTTTGTAAATGTATTTTGTAGATGTCCGAAGGTTCACAATCACATTAGACAATATAAGATAAATCAATGGTGGTGGGTCACATATATATTACACGATTAAAAACTACACTGGTCATCGACAAGCCAAATTGTATAATTCGGTCGCATGTATTTTCTGGAAATCCCGAGCCTGCTAATCCACATGCTCACGAATTTGTACAGAATACGGTCGCATTAAGACATCAATGCTGTCAGTAAAATGTTCCGTAAGCTGTTGTGACCGTGGGTCGGGGGCTGAGCGTTGGTCCGGTCATTGTCCGGCAAATGCATGCAACCAGAAACTCATGTTCTGCGAACACCAGACATTATTTGAATCAAGTGAAACATTTATGTTGCAACAAGGTGACATATAGGTCCAATGGGCCGGGTGTAATTAGTATGATTATCAATGTTATATTTATTCTTGTACGTTTACACATGTCACTATACTAAACAAATTACTTACTTACTTACTTACTTACTTACTTACTTACTTACTTACTTACTTACTTACTTACTTACTTACTTACTTACTTATATAACGAGCCACCATAGCCAAGCGGGTACATACATAGGCATTTGGCGTGTTTCGACATTCATCTGTATAACTATATAATTATATGAAAAAGGCTTATAACTTTGGTCGGACACGACTTCGTATCACAACAAATTCCGAGATTTTATTAACGCTAATGTATATGCATATAATATCGAATTACAACTGGTGTTCCTAGGTCGGACACGATCTCATATCACAACAAATTAAATAATGTGTTTGAGGCTCTAAGTTCTAACGTCAATATTGTAGTGGCAAGTTCATATCTATGTTCATTTCAGAAGTATCGTTATCCTGCAGAAATACATAGAATACATACAATATTACAATTTTAAACATGTTATTTTGTTATAATACGAGCTTGTGTCCGACCGGAAGTTGCATACCTTTAATAAATAACAAAGCAAATGGCGTTATTTAATCACAAGGGAAGTAATCAATCAGTATTACCAGTGCCGTTCAATAATAGCAGTACTGACGGAAGCCGAAACACGCCAAATGCCTGTGGGTACATAGAGGATATTCCATCGTATATTTTGAATAGCGGGAAATAATACACGAGTGTGCGTCGTCTTCCGCGTAAGAAACGAGTGAGCGTAGCGAACGAGTTGCTTGCACGGACGCCGATGAACACGAGTGTAGTACGATGGGATATTCTATTTATTACACTTCCACGGCGTATATAGATGCACATTTAGTTTATTTTTGAGATTATAATCAATGAACTGTGATGTGCGCATGAATAGTTATACAATGACGTGTTTTCCCGCGTTTTGGCGTTACGTTGTGTTACGTCAAATGTGACGTCATGTAAACTTTCTGAAATCCAAATTATGCAGCTATTTCTATGAACCAGATATATTTGAGTGCATGTTTGGAGTGTGTTCAATCACATAAACATTCTACATTAGTCGAGACCATTTCCAAATGTTCAAATAACTTTATTTTCACTGTAGTAAAAATTAAACATTTTGCATGGTAGCTCGTGGTTTCCAAGAAAACAAGCGCGCAATTACGGGTGTTCTCTTCATTGTGTATTATTTGTAAGGAGTTGATTACGGTTTTTTTTTTATTACACTCTTGCAAATTATTTGCACGGGTTTCGCTGTGAGAGAAAACCCGTAATCAACGCTGCGTAATTTAGATTTCAAAAAGTCACATTTGACGTCACACAACGTAACGTCAAAACGCGGGAAAACACGTCCTTGTATCACTATTCATGCGCACATCACAATTCATTGATTATAATCTCAAAAACAGACTAAATATGCATATATATTCGCCGTGGAAGTGTAATAAATAGGATATTCCATCGTACATGTTTGAATAGCGGAAATAACACACTCGTGTCCGTCGGCGTCCGTGCAAACTACGCGTGTAGCTCACTCGTTCCTTACGCGGAAGCCGACGCACACTCGTGTATTATTTCCCGCTATTCAAAATGTACGATGGAATATCCTCTATATCTCACAGCGAAACCTGTGCAAATAATTTGCAAGAGTATAATAAATACACGTACTGGTATTTGTGTGTGTTTATAGCCGTCGATAAATGTTTCGGTCTGTCGGTGCACGAATACTGGTTCCTGTAGTCTTCTGGTATCAAGTCGACGTCGTGAAAGATGAAACAATCGTATGGATAGACCTTGTTCGCCTCGACAAACCCAATGTTCATCAGCAGGGCACGGTTGAATGAAACGCCGTCTTTCTGTAAAAATTGCATCACGACGTCACATATATAAGGTGCATGATCATGTGGTTACAACAACACCAACAATGCCCGAACTTGTTGAAAGCGCACCCACTCTAAAGTATTATTTGATATTTTTCTTAATAGGCAACGGATTTTAATGAAATATGGCGCAGCAAACGCGTCTTCATGAGCTGCATTTGATGGTCCCGGGAGTTCGGCACATACTTTTTGCGAGGAATCGATTTCCATGTCAGTACCTAGGAAGACGCAATTTTTCATGAAAAACTACTTACAGAAACTTTACAGAAATGATATCGAATGTTAACGAAAGTTTCATAGCAAATGCGGAATTCTATTCCGAATTTGCTTTGAATATTTTGCAAGATGTCGACGTCATTGGCGGAAATTGGGGAGATCTTGTGCAAATATCGCAAATTGTTGTATTGAGACATTTTCTTGCAAAATAAACATTCATTCACCATTACCCCACGTATTGATTTGGCATCATTATACATTTTATATTAGTATAAATAATTAAAAAATATCATGCCTCATTTGCATATGAAAATAGCCTGACACCAACCATATTCATTATTTTCTGGGGTAACTGAAGACTCATTACCCGTAATGTTGACCTATTAGAAAAGTTATCGTTGCTAGATGTGAAACAATCGCGTGTAGGGTGAGACAAGGAAATCTCACATGGGCCTGACTATGCGGAATCCTTGTACCGGGGCACCTGGTGGGCGAGAAAATATACTCCCACTGGGTCATAAGAATAACTCGGGCCTACTTCACGAATCAAAAGAAAGAGCTACTAACCAACTCGACAACGTATACGCCATATTCTAGGCGTTGTCTCTGCATAAATGGGTGTATGTGCCTCAGTAGAGTCTTCAAATGCGCCTCCCTGTCTCGATACGGTATTATCACGGCGACCCGCGATCGGGCCACGCAGTCAATGGGTTTGTAGAATCCGCCGAGAGCCAGACCATGGTTCCCGCTGTCCACTGTCTCCCATGACGTAGCACCGGTATCCACGGCAACACGGGCTAGTACAAATACATGTGGGTTGGAGCAGGGACCAAAACAATCATAAACAAATAATATTCTTATTAAGGATACATGCCCACTCAGTACGCACAAAGTGTTCTTTATATCAACGACATCATCTGAGACATTCAATGAGACATGGGGTAATGGCGAATGAATGTTCATTTGGCCAGAAGTTCTGGCCAAATGAACATTCATTCGCCATTACCCCATGTATTGATTTGCATTATTATACATTTCGTATCAGACGTAAAATTCCACACTGATATCAGGGGCGATAACCGTGTTTCCGTAAAATGTCAACTGACATTACTATTTATCCTCTGTATTTATTTGTTGATGGGCAATTATCATAGTTTATAATCTGTCGAAAATATTAGTTTTCAGGTGACGCATTTAATTATTATAAAAAATTAAAGAATATCATGGCTCATTTGCATATGAAAATAGCCTGCTGATACCACCGCGCGTCATTATCAGTAAAATAAATATTACTAAATGATTATATCTGTATAGCGGGCACTCGTATTTTTTCGAACTGATGGAATAGTGACACAATTATACACTTATTTAATTCCTATAAAGAACATTGTGTGCTTACTGAGTGGGCATGTACCTTCAAGAAAAAGTTCAAATTTAAAATGGTATTACTGTTATGTCAATTCACCAAAAATATTTTATAATCCCATTCCACCTTAACGGTACATGCATATGGCAAGCAAAATGCAAAATAATTCCATAAACCATGGTTTGGAGCTTAAACCCTAGCTTAGGCTCCTCAAACTCTAGTTTGGTCTCGCTAAATGCACAATAATTCAATAAGTTGAAAATAGTCAAAATTTACTGCTTTTCTGAGGGCGGCGCGAGACATATACAAATCACCGCCTCTCACAATCAGTTAAGGAGGCTCTTGCAACAAGTATTGAAAAATACTCGCAAATGAAGTACAAATCGCGCACCACAATAAAAATGCAGTAACCGCATCAGATGTGTTTAATTAATTTTTCACAAAGTTACCCCACGCACCTATTTTTGGCCAGAAATTTCAACACGACTGAATTTGTTGGAATTGTTCTCATGGAAATATGAGGCACAGATACTTTGCTATGTCTTGTTCTATCACTTGTAACACCACACCATTTCCTGAAAATGATTCCAAAGCGGGGTCATAACCACCTCAAATTTTCGCTACAAATGCCCGAAAAATATCTTAAATTCTGAAGCGAAACCGTATCGGCGAGACAGCATAGCATTGTGCCAAGATGTCAAAATCAACCGGAGCTAACATTCAGTTTCGTAGAATTATGAAATACACCTAGTCAAGCCTTCCAAAGTCAAGAAATATTCATAAACCTATTCATGAACTACTTTCGGCAAGGGAGATAATCAATATCACGCGAACTATTTTCATACGAGCCAAGCGGATTGTTCTGTTTATTAGTATATATAGTTTTAATCTATCTCCAGTCCTGTGATATATAATGATACATTACTTCGTTATGTTATGGGTACAAATACATGTGGTTTCAATAGCGTATCTCTGTAATGGTATGGTTGTAGATGGAGTTGCAAATAATTTAATAATTATTACGTTCAAATGGTTGCGTAATACTGAGAGCACTTCTGTATAAAAGTAATCGTCGTAAATGGCGCAATAGTCGTGAGGTTAAGGTCGCCGACTTTTATGATTTAATTACCGATTCCCGAAAGCGTCGGGGGTTCAAATGTCGACGTGGTATTTTTTTTTTTCTCCATATATATTATTTTTGTGATTTTAATATTTTCACAATGTTATGATTTTAATAAAAAATTGATAGAAACTTACCAACGATGAAAGTGTCCGTCTTTAAGTAATATACACAGAGAGTTTGTTACTGTTTTTTTAAGTTTGAGGTATTGTCTATACCATATAATTTTTAACTGTCCCAAAATCTATTTTTTTGGTTGTCACAATTAATTAATTTTCGGACAGCAAACATTTTTTTATGAATTTGAAATAATTATTGTCCTCCATCTGATCACAACATTGTTCGAACTGCGCATGTGGCTAGAACGACCCTAATTCACTGACCGCAAATACAGTAGCCTTCGGCGTCTATTTATTAAATTATTATTTTTTTATTTTATTTGAATTTTGTGTCAGAAAATATTGGTGATTTTCTAAACAAATATCGGAGAAATGGGGCTATATATTTTGTCAAGTTTCAAAACCATTTACGGAAACAAATTACTGATTTTTTAAAACAATATCGGCACAACTAAATACGGTGATATAATTTTTATCAACTTTTTAACACCATTTACGGAAAATATTACTGATTTTCTAAAAACAATATCGGCGAAAGTGTACTGAACTACTTTTCTTTTTAAATAACCAGCCGTCTAATAGATCTGTGTATAATCGAGAGTATATCGTTAAGTGTCATGTTGTCTTCGACAGTGAGGTGTTGCGGCACACATCAAAACGACACGTCAATTTCAAAACATTGCCTAAGGCCAGGGTCAACATTTACAGCTGTGTGGTGTCATCAGATCAACACCTCGTCACACACGACTGCGCATTATTGATTTGTTTCCACACAAAGACGACGAGTGTAATGGACATATTCCCCCCCATATTCCCCCCCCCGACATAATCCCCCACCCCCCCCCCCCCCCCCCCCCCGCCCCCCCCCCCCCCCCATGTTTTTTGATTTAAATACACAAGGAGCAGCCCCCCCCCCCCCCCACACCCGTCTAAAATGCCCCCCCCCCCCCCAGGTAGGACAAAATCCCCCCCCGCCCCTCCCCCCCCCCGTCTAAAACAAAATGCAAAAAGTTAGTGGTAGGGACATAATAACCCCCCCCCGTCCAAAATCACAGGTAGGACATATCCCCCCCCACCCCCCCCCCCCCGTGGAAATGCGGCCTAGGACATAATCCCCCCGTCCGCAAAAACATGTGTAAATATGCGAGAGTGATTATGTAAATTCTGTATTTTAACATGATTGACGAATTAACTCTATATAATAAATAACAAATCGGGTGTTGAGTATCTTTATTGGCACAACAAACATGAAACAAGCACATTAATAATTCAGCACAATATTAACCAAAGCACATATACTTCAATAGTTATGTTCTATAATAAGGATTTATCCAAGAGAAACAGCTAACCATAATCTCACATTTCATCACAAGCAAATGAATACTGTTCACAGTCTGATGCATCAAAGAAACCAATTTGAAAACCGATCATATTTAAATTAGCCTGATTGAAGAGATCAGAGAAACCAATTTGAGAACTAATCAAGTGATTGATTATCAATTTAAGGAATATTAATGTTCAAAAGATCAGTTGAATAATCAAGAAACAACAGTAGCATCAAGAAATCAATGATTCAAACAATTAAGATCAAAGTGACCGTAAAATATAGACATATATTTGACAAAGCGCGGGGGGGGGGGGATTATGTCCTACCTGGGTTTTTATATGGGGGGATTTTGTACTACCTTGAATCTGAATAGGGGGGGGGGATTATGTCCTACCTGGGTCTTTATATGGGGGATTATGTCCTACCTGTATTTTAGACGGGGGGGGGGGGGGGGGATTTGTCCTCCTGTGTCAAAAAGCATGGGGGGGATTATGTCCGGGGGGATTATGTCAGTATCCCCAAAGCGACGTGTATTTACAACTAGATCTGTGTAATGTTGCCAAAGACCAAAATTATTTCCAAAATTAGCCATATATTCTGTAAATGGCGTTGAAAGTTGACAACAAATTAAGACCAGATCAGTACATTAAATCGCTATCGACGGCAACTGACGATCCGATGAGAGAGTAATACCGTTTACGCGTGTCCAATGTTAAATATACATCGTTATTTTTTTATGAATTTCGTAGTTTTTACCGAGAAATTCGAACCGTTTCCAATTATTGGGGAACATAATTTCATGATTAGCACACCGTTTCACTAAGCGGGGGCTACTCAGGGAATGGGATCACACGGTCCTACACGGTTTACACTGGAATGTTCCAGCCGTTAACACTTATTTAGCAGCATTACTTATGTAGTTAGTCTGAACATTCTGCAGAGAAATTTGAATTTGACGGAATCGAGCGTTGTTTAAACTTAGTCCGGTTCATATGCACAGGTCAAAATATGAACTGAAAATGGCGCTTTGTGGGACAGAAATCCGTACGCGGACGAATAAAAAAAATATTTTGTTATACATATCACATATAGCGAAACAGCGGTAGCATCTACTGTTCTAATAATATGCATACATATTGTAATTAATGTTTAATAGTGATATAATATACGATACTATGGTTTATACTCCAGCACTATGTTTTAAGGCTGTGTGATTTGCCTCAATATAAGCTGGATTAATTAATACTTATATTCATGCGCTTCATGAGAACATCAATACATTTAAAATATACAAATATTACTTAAAGGGGTACCGATATGATACATTTCAATAATATAAATATTGAAAATACACGTTACAATCGCTTACAACATAAGTTATTGATCGAAAATAGTCACTGCATCGTGACCTATTTGACCGCATTACCTATTGAGCGGGTACATCACCATACACCCTGTTTACATAGGTAATTGGGGGTTTAGTGAGGTACGCTCGCTAATTATACAATGTTTGCGTAATGTTTTTCTAGACACACTGGTGTAACGTACAGTGTCAGTAGTGAAGTATATAGAAAATCGTCCACCCCCTTTTTAAAGCTAGCCGCCCACTGTCCCGTGAGATCTTAATGGAAAAATGTTTTTTCCCCGAAACTGCTCGTCTCGCTCTATATTGCTAATTTGGTAAAACGCAACCAAAGAAAAATGTACAAAATGAAAGCTGCTGTCGAAATGGGGCGCGGATATCGCCTACCCCCAAAATGGCGAAACGCGAAGTTTCCTTTCGGTGTATCGACTGCAAAATACCATGCTTACCTCTAGGTTAGAGGATACCAAATGGTGCGAAATCGCCCAGGATGTATGCAAAAATAGTCCGGTATAAACAAAATAGTGAGGGTTTATTGAGGTCATAGACACCGTTTGCTTGCAAATCTTGATCCATTACTACCCAGTTTCACTGGAGGAGCATTTTGGGGTGCTTTTTAACACCAGTTTTCAACATATTTGTAGCATTTAAAAGAAAACACTGAACCTGTTAGTCACGTGATGTAAACGGAGCTTCCGTGGCCAACAAATGTAAACACTATTGGGGGATATGACAAGATTGGATTTTTCTTTCTTAGGAATAAGTGAACCTATTGTTTAGTTCATGCAGAACCGGTACAGACTGGCTGCAGGTCCTGTACAAGTGGGTCCCACAGCATCCATACGAATAGTTAAAGTAGGAGAGACTGGCCTTATTGGATGGCATTCGGTTAAATTATATAGTACAACTATTTGGTGGTGTCTAACCTCTAGCCCTGCTTAACCCTGCATATTTGAGTGCAGTCAACTAAAACAGCTGGATGTTATCTTGGGACATATTCTTCTGTCAAACAATACTGGTTAGAGGTGAAATATGACACCTTGACAAATCAGACTTTTCCCTTAAGGTCTCACGGGACAGTGGGCGGCTAGCTTTAAAAGGGGGGGGGGGGGGGGGAGGAGGGTGGACGATTTTCTATATACTTCACTACCGACCCTGTAGGTTACACCAGTGTGTCTAGAAAAATAGGTTTATGAATATTTCTTGACTTTGGGAGGCTTGACTAGTTGTATATTTTTTAGAGTATTTCATAATTCTACGAAACTGAATGTTAGCTCCGGTTGATTTTGAAATCTTGTAAAATGGCGCATGCTATGCTGTCTCGCCGGTATGGTTTCGCGTCAGAATTTAAGGTATTTTTGATTGTGAGAGGCGGTGATTTTTATAAGCACTTTGAATCGGTACTTGTTGTTGTTGTTAGTAAATCGTGATCATACGCCTTGAATTATATGTGGTTTTGACCACACTTGTTTGAAGTGGGGACTTTGATGGATTTTGGTGGATTTCGTTGGTTTTGTGTAATTTACATAGTTTTGTGCAACTATTAATGCTCAATCATTATACACGAAATAAATCGTCAATTATCTACACATTCACCGTTCCGAATTTTCGGACCCCTTTTAATCTGTCATCAATAAACACATTGTACCCAATCCACCAGATATACCGAAATAATCCATAAAACACCGAAATATGAACCGTTCTTGAAGAACCTATGGTTGTGACTGGACACATTGAGCTAATGAAATTTACAAACGCAAGTTATTTGACAGCATTATCAACATTTACTTTTACCAACCCGGATTGTTTACAGGCAACGTATATAGAGAATACCAGGCTAGTGTCTTTTGATATCAAGTTTATCAGGCAAGGCTAGGAAACGCGTAGGAATTCCGAGGCTTGCCGAGGAATTCCTACCGTTTCCGAGCCGAGCCTGATAAACTTGATATCAAAATACACTAGCCTAGTATTCTATTATCAGGTAACGTTTTATGCTCGAAAATGACATTAGATGACGTCGTATTTTATGGACAGAACGCAGACTTGTTTACGTTGCGTCATTACACTGACGTTATTCGGTAACGTCACGTGACGTCAACCGACCAACGGAACGATAGTTTTCACTTTGTTGTAACCCGGATGTTGATATCAGGTCAATGCCTGATACAACAATATGTTATCAGTCAGTACGTATTCGGTCAATACAGGGCAGGTTGCCTGATAAAGGTACAATTGGGTCAAGAAATACATTTTTGTTCATATTCTGATTCATCACGTGCAAGGCATACGTATATGCGATCCAATGCCTTTAACCATTTCAAAACTATATGTGCAGACCTCTTTAACAGTGCTTGCAAAAAGTGTAGATCCAGATGAGCCGGCTCGTAACGAGCCGTCTCATCAGGATCTGCACCTTTTGAGAGAAATACCATATATCTTAGAGAAACAAAACACCCCCTCTTATAAATGGACTCATCTGAAAATTATTTTGTGACAATTGAATTGATCCTTAAATTAACGTATCACAGTCCATTCCACTGGGCTGCGACTGTTGGCGACAAATTGCGAACGGAAATTATTCTAAAGTGCTGTCAAAGCATGTTTTTAATGATACAAATGGAAAATAGAAGATAAACAGCAGACGACAAAAAAAATAAGAAAGCGATTTAAGGGTTAAATACGTGTACACACTTACTGAGATTGGACGGGACGATCTTGCATTCGATTGTTGTCGGTTTACTACCACTGGCCATTGGATCATCTTGCCGTGCCGGCTTGTAGAGTTTGAGTACTTTAGTAGGCAAGATATTTCCAAAAGACGCAGGATACCATTCATGTATAAACATACCCGTCCCAACCGTCAATGCAATCACGACGATCGATATAATTACAACTGCGATTTTTTCCGCCGCCAGATGAGTACAGTGAGTCTGTTGAGGCATCCTGTCCTTGGTACTATAAATACAATAAGTGTTTTCAAGAAAACATTGCTAATATCAAATCTACAGACTATCATAATTTTGCACTTACGAACATTTTAGTCGTACGAAGTTCAGTGAAGCGTCTCCCAGCCACAGCGACTTGTATACATTAACGAAATTATTATAGGAATGAATGGCCTTTTTGTGGAATTTATCGGGGTATAAACTTGGAAAAGTCGCGGGAATACTGGACGAAGCGATAAAAAATTACAATTTTCGAAAATTGTAATTTTTTTAAGGCCTCGTCCAGTATTCCCGCGACTTTTCCAAGTTTATACCCGGATAAATTCCACAAAAAGGCCATTCATTCCTTATAATTCCAGCATTTGAAATAAATTCATCAAGAAAATGTGTTTATTTTCCGTTTTCTTAAGAATTATTTTAACTGCGCTTCACGGTTACGGAAAGTAGTTCGGCATGGGAGTTTACTGGGATATAAATTTTAGACAGAGACTTGCTACGGGCCAATCAAATGTTAGGGAATTGTGTAAATATTTTTGTGATGGAATTATGATAGTCTGTAAATGTAGTGTGGGTCTTACAGTCATAGGTTACATATATGCACGTGTTTGTCTAGACACAATAATATTATGTCAGTGTGTTGAATGTAGCTCTTGTCCATGCCTACAACTAGATGTTTCACAAAAGCTGTATATTTTGTACTATTATTTATAGACTGTAAGCATAAAACCTTTAGCAATACCATATGTTTGTCTACACATTCGTGACATTCAGCAAAACATTGATTTTGCTGCTAAAAATGAATGAAGCGATTTTCGATTGGAATTTAATGTGGGAGTAAGTGAGCTTCAGCAGAGGATTATGGGAAGAAGGAGATGAAAACCCAACTGGAAGCTTACCACGAAACCTGGCTAGATAGCTTGTAAATAATCTAACTAAGAAAACAAAAGTTAAAATTTCAAAATCGGTCCAGTATTTCTGAAATTCTAAAAATAATTCCCCATGTTAAATCCCCATGTCTATGGGGATTTATTTTAACATGGGGAAATTGTTTTTTCGAAATGCAATCAATATTTGACCAAATTTCACGAAATAAAAAGAAGGCTCATTCTTAAGTTTTGCTTTAATTTAATATTATCGAAAAAGATATTGTTTTTCCATTGTTTATATAGCCGTAGAATTTGGGCAGCTTTCGTGAAACAGACAGTAACTTAGAGCATTCAAAAGTGTGGTTTTGAAAATCGGTTCGCAAATTCAGAATTTGTATTAGTAGGGAGGGGAGGGGAGGGGGGGGGGGGGCAAGCACCCATACAATTTAATTCTGTTCAACCCGAGAGAGCAAAAGCAACGACTATTAAATCAATGCATTATATCATCCTGAACACGAATCCGGTGTCGGTCAATCAAATCAGGTGGGACAATGTCATTTTTGGGGTCATTAAGTGCACATGGGTCAAATGAGGGCAAAACTCACTCTATTTTGATAATACAATAATTATGTACTTACATAACATTACAGAACAATCCGATAAGTATAGGATAGACACTGAGTGGAGTTGGATACGAGATATATCACGAGACCGTTAGGTCGAGTGATATATCTCGTGTCCAACTCCACGAAGTGTCTATCTGACTTAGACCACGTGAATTTCAGGTGCGTATCTAACTATTTTATTTTGGGTATACAAAACGGAAATGTATTCCATTTCACGACAATTGGAAGCGTCACAGATAATACATACATGTATGAACGTAATATTTTTCATTTGAAGCAAATGGAAGTAATGTAGTCGAATTGGTCAGCACACGTTCATTGAAATTGGACGTTTTAGTCATACACCGCATAGTGAAAATGACCCGGTCTCGACATGCCAAAATGCACCACCTGAGTACTCCATACGTCAGACTTCCCCGAGCAACTCAATGCTACATGTACATTGTACACTCTCCACAATCATTCATTACACATGTGCGTTTCCACAGTTTACTGTGTACTTCTATATAGTGTGCATGGATACGTTGGGCCAAATACGTTGATACAAATTGGAAGGTAAAAATTGAATTGGCGGCATGGAAGACATACTTCAATAAAACTGTTAATTGACTTATTTTTCTATTTTCATCTTATTCTGTCCCGCCCATTTTAACGTCGCAAAAGCGCGTCACTGACATATTATGTGAAATGTCCACGAACAGTGTGACCCTGATCAGACTATGCGTATGGTCGGGCTGATGGGGCTACACTGGTCGCATCCTATCTAGGCACATTTTGTCGTGACGCTTCACATATGTGGCGCGTCATGAGAACATGTGCGCAATTATTAAAAGCACTATGAATGTTCCTATGACGAACAGCGAACAGCGTAGACCATGATCAGACTGTGCGGATGAGCAGGCTGATCTGGGGCTACGCTGATCGCAGCCCCAATTGGGCACGATTTGTCATGACGCGTCACATATATCGGTACGAGAGAACAGACGCCGACATTTGAGAAAACCAGTGTTTATCGCCATACGTTATTTGTGTAAAATAAATGTGATTCATTTTTATATTTGGAGTAAATGTGCTCGAAAGTTGGTGGTAATTTCACTGGAATGAAAATTAAAAAAATGGACGACTTTCGAGCTCATTTACTCGAATTATGAAAATGAATAAAAATTATGTTACACACATTACGTATGGCGATAAAGATGACTTTCTCAAATTTCAGCGTCAAAATTGGGTTCGGTCGCTTGAGGTGTGCTTCACGTGCCTGCACGTTTAATAGATAGGATCATTTCGTCTGTATATGGGATATATACGGACGAAATACTACAATATGATTGGACTATATTGCTTGGCAGTGGTCTAAAGTATGTTTTATTGGTGATTATTGTTTTATGGGGCATATAAAAAGCAATTCGGTTTGCTCGGACCTCTCTATCGTTGAGAGTATCAACATAGCATCAATATTTAGCCTGAAATGTGTACTTATTTGATGAATGAAAACAGATAGGCACTTGGATCTTGGTCGGACGGACGCAGAAAACCCTTTGGATACCATGCATTAATATTAAACATAGATTGAGGCTATCAAATCCATATGAATCCAAGATGGACGCCAAATATGCATCAAGATCAGGTAGCATTATCTACACTGTGATGGACCATATCCTGGTACGAAGCTAGATATGAACATATTAGTTTGATTTTCATCTGAGATATGATATTAAAAATATAGATCAATATGTGTGCTCTTCCTAAAGAGCGTGTTTAATTCAAGATGGCCGCCATATTTTCCAAAAACTCGAAAGTTATTGAATATAATGTTTACTTTTGCTTTACTGATGTATACTGCTGCATTCTGTTAGGCTGTTAAATTAGTAAGTTGGACACACTTGATTTTGAAGTCATTTGTAATTGTGTTTATTCAAAATGGTCGCCTCATTTAGGCTATTTTAATATAGTGTGGTACTGGCAATTGCGCATTTCTTTTCATTTACTTTTTAAAAAATGTATAGGACATATTCACATGTGTTCAGACTAGTAGACAGCTGAAAATACACTTGGTGATGCTCGAATTAGGTTACACTCGTTGTAGAGTCAAAATATTCAAATATATATACTGTTTTATTTACATATTGTATTTTATTGAGTCGTACGTTATCATATACGTTGTAAATTGCACTATAATGACATATATGGGCCGCGCTCTGTCTGTGACAACGTCATGAAAGCCTGAAAATGACGTCGCAAAGTTATGCTTAAATTTACCAACGTCACGTCGGATTTTGACACTTGAAATAGTTGCGTCATTGCATGACGTTGTCCTATTTATAACCGTACGCTTTACTAGTTGTGGCTCACAAACATTTTAATGCTGGATACGCGTAGCAGAATTTTACAGTTGTTTAGTGGTTCAGACATCAGATAGTTGTCTGTTTTTTTCGGTTTCCTTCAAGGAAACACGTAGTGATTTTGTCGATTATTTTTTATACCAATGGGCATATTTCAAATTATTTTTATAATATGAGCCGCGCCGCGAGAAAACCTGTCTTCGGGCGTCTGACGACGTCACAAGATATGACGTCGTGAACTTAGCTGACGTAATTTCCGCCGAGATTTCCAATTATCGACGTTTGTCAGATCGCCATGTTAGGTTTGTTCCGTGGTGTTAAAGTTATCTAACGAACAACGCACTTCGGTGTTTTTATTATTGTAATGCATTTTTACCAATGTGAGCGTTATAAATTCGTTTAAATTGTATTTGAACTTTAGTTCAGTGTAAGATACATTCCCAAATATATATATACTCGGGCATTAACTGTTATCGACCACCATTTACAGGTTAAAACTCTGTGCAAGCTACATTTTGTATTTACATACAATGGTGGGCCGCATATTTCTGGACCGATGTAGCCTGGGCCCGGTTTCTCGCACAACTATATGTTTCACATCTGGTTAACTCGACGCGAATTTTCAGTCTATTGCTCAATTCTTTCTTTCTAATATAAGGTTTGATCATGTCCAGCCGTGTGCAAACGTTTGCTGTGGCCCGAGGGAACTGTTTGAACCCAAGGCCTGCGCCTGCGGCCTTGGGTTCAAACAGTTCCCTCGGGCCACAGCAAACGTTTGCACACGGCTGGACATGCTCAAACGTTATTGTTACATTACCACAACAAAACTGATGTAATTTGAGCATTATATTCAGTATTTTCATTACTTTCATAAATCGCCCCATTCATGTAAATAATTTTCGGTATGCATATTCCGGGGCCGCGTCATGAACGTCGTGAACGTCATGAAGTAGTGACGTCATGAAGGCACTTCCGCGTAGTGACGTCATGAAGGCACTTCCATTACGCGCGGCCCCGGAATGAGCATTGCCTAAAGCCATGTGCAAACAGCACGCGCTATTTGTTTGCACATATGTGCAAACAACGGAAACCATGTAACAATATAACGTATACAATTAAAATTTAGCGCAACCTATACCGATTTTAAGAAAAAAATGTCTCCTGCAAAAAAAACCAAAGTCATGGATGTTACGACTAGTATAGCCACAGATCAGTCTCATCTGTGCATACGCGCCGTCTGATCAGAACATACGATGTCCGCCATTCAGTCACTTGGGAATCCTTTCTCGATTATCGACATGATGTCGGTCGCCGATCGTACATTTATTGCAGATATTGTAAGGTCCGTTTGTTCAGCAGGTGGTCCAAGTACAGCTGTAAGCGTGACGATGTCGTGAACATTCGACGCTTCTGTTGTCTGAATATGAAAAGCTTTAATCTGAATGCACGCTAACATGTATGTCATGTTAATATAAGAAATAGATACGGTGGGATGATATTTCAAGGCAACATATGTTGGGCACATTAATATCATGGGCCGTTAGTGACAATCTGTAAATATTGAAACTAAATAACCATACGGCCGGTATTTATTTAGATAACACCATCACAAAATCAGTAATATGTAACGAATAGAACTGGGCACAGGGCTTAATTCGTTTAATTTACTGTTTCGCCTGCCGAATGTTTCGAAAATCAACATACAAATACAATTTGGAAATTTTCTGAAAAATAAGCGTATCACAGATGTAAAATTATGGTCGTGCCAAATATACGCGGCTCCTGGCATATCGCATCATGGTGACACTGGGCCAAACATGTTTTAGTATTTAGTGTGTTGGTAATGTGTCACAGGCATATTTACTGCGACACAATAATTATGACAATTGTAATACATACTTGTAGCTACCAAGGACGTAGCCTACTGATTTATATCTGTATCTGCTACCACTTACGTGTACGGTGTCACGTAATTTTTAGCGACTTTCAAAAATATCACATTGAATCAGCCGTACGATTGCCGTTTGATAACAATGTAAATATTCTTTAAAATTACCACTTGTAAATATGGTTACATGAATGCATAGCAATTTTACTAGTATATTTGCAATCAGTGCTGACACTGATCAGACTGCACAGATGCACAGGTCTCCAACATTTACCCATTTAAGAAGTCCGACTTTGGCAGATTGTTGTTAATTTTCTTACATTGTACTACATTGTACTAAACAATGTACGTCTGCGGGCTTTATTTTTTAGCAAAGGGCCGTTCTAGTCGGAGGCGTGTAAATGATATAAAGAAAATACACACACATTCCAAATTTGCAGATTAAACGCGTCTAAATTCAAACGAACCGCTTCGAACAATAGTCGCAGGGTGTGGAGCGTCATTCCAACAAAATCAATGTTGTGATTGGGACAAATTTAGTGTGTAAATCACTGACTGTGTTATAGTGTGCAGTTATGCAAAATACATGTACGTACGTCACGGTTGTTTTTCAGGGGCGGATCCAGGATTTCAGGTTAGTGTGGGGGGGGGGGGCTGGACTTTACACTTTTTGTTTACTATTCTTTCGAACTAGCACCGTTTGTTCGTCGACCAAGCAGAGCTGGTGAGACTGCTAGGTGGGTCCTGCGGTATGCCCTCCGGAATATTTTGACACCCCATTTTGCTGCGTTATATGGCGCATCTTAGCATTTTAGAGCAAAACTATATTTACTCACCCAAATTTTAGGGGGGAGGGTTGGGTGGGGGGGGGGGGTGCGCCGGGTTTTCCCCTACGTTAATCCGCCCTTGTTTTTAGCATGGCTGTTTCTTTGTTTACAAAGGCGCTGACTGTACTTTTTCTGAAACACAACAAAACTAAATTGCACATTTCATTTTCAAATTAATTATTCCCGACGAGAGAATAATATACTGCCGGTATTTTTATCGGGACATGTTGTAACAATTATACAAGCATGTTTGTTACATCTCATAGACCTGCTACCTGCTGTACAGTACGGGGCACATGTACTAGCCCGTCCCTCAGTCATATTGGCTACACAAGAAAATGTTCTTCCCGCTTTCTGAGATGTAAATTTAGTTACGAGAGTCGGGGAATGGACAGTCGAATTTTAATTTGTTTAAAGATGCTCGGGGGTGTCCAACTATCCTCTAGACCCCATCGGGCGCTGAAGTCATTAATATGTGCAGCCATATCCAAATTCTGGTTGTTTATTTCTACAGAAAAAAATGCATTTGTTTCAATCACCGATACGATGTGCATATAATTTACAATTTCCAACACCAGGAATGCCGTTTAGTTTTTAGGTCTTTGGTGACGTAATGTCTAAATCAATAAATGACGTCAAAATTAACTGTAAATGACGTCAATTATATTCTGACCTAAATTCTGAAATAATTACAATGTATCTTTCTGACGACACATGTATATGAATCTATTATTATTTTATTTTTTTCCGGTTTGAAAATATTTATTTTCCCAGTAATAGGTTTGTGGTGGGTCGGGGCCATCCCCCACAAACCGTACATAATATACATGTAATAATCAGATACAAATACAAAATATACAATTACAGATATTCACCCTCTTTTGCTCTTGCAGTACTGGGTAGAAATCACTGTTCTATTAAGACTTCATGGTTGAGTGGTACATTAGAATCGTCATTAATGAGAGACCTGAATTTTAAATAAGAAACTTGCAAACAAACAAAGACAGTAATACTTATAATAAACCCGCAGATGACAATGTCACTCTCCAGCGCTGCAAGAGCCAAAGTTTGATTTAGCATATGTAATACATGTAATTGATTATATGTTATCATTCATATTACCCATGATCCAACTGAACCAGCCCCACTCTGTAAAAAGTGAAGTTCAATCCTACTGTGCATCTACATGTTTAAATCGTGTATTAACCCTTTAAACACTACAGCCGTTTATATAGGTGTTTTTAAACAGTGCAGATCCAGACGAGCCGGCTCATCAGGATCTGCAGAGAGCAAGTAATTTTCATATTTGTTAAAAAAAAAAAATTATAAATAGATTATTTGAAAAGTATTTTGTGTTGAATGGAATTGACCCAAAATTAACATATTATATATAATCCATTCCAGTTATTTAGAGGTGAAAGGGTTAAATGTTACAGTTGTTCGTAACATTATGTATTGACAAACCAATGTACAATCTGTTCCGAACCTGTATTACTCTGTGTATATTATATTCTTCTACTAGATTCATATTTGTAATGTCTTTATTTCCCAAACCTATAATATGATGTGGAATGGGGAGTGGGGAGGGGGTGGGGAAGGGGTTAAAACAAAGAAAGGAAGATCTATTATGGCGATGGTGGCAAATTACGAAGTCACAGGTCGGCTAATTATAGATTTAAAATCGATAGTTGTGCGTTTGTTTTGTTCACTACATGTACATATCATAGTTTTATTCTGATCAATGTTTGATAGTATACATACTAACACTTGTAGATACATTTAGTGTAATTTATTTGCAGCAAATACAGTTTACAGCAAGCACCGTCAGTGACTCTATGAACACTCATTTCTACTGTAGGCTGTTGAGTTGCATTGTACAAACGTCGCCGTTTCAATAACGTCATTTTCTCGATGACGTTACGTTTTTTTTCCCTGCGTGATTCACATGGTGCTACAAACAGTGAAATAAAACAAAAACTATTAAACATAATTGCATTTTCTTTTCAGAATATTGTTTTTGAAAGGTGTCCGAATTCAGAAAATGTAAAACAGTGAAAATAAAAATAAATGTCATTAAGGCCGGTTTTCACAGAGCGCGGCCCATATGTATACACTATGTATTGCGATTGGTACATATGCCATAGTTCGGCCATGTTCGAATTACAGTCAGATATCGAACTGTTATATGCTGTTTTAGACTTAATTATAACCAAGATGAAACAATTCATGTAAAGTACAACACTTATCAACTAGTATGTATTACAGTTTCTGTTTCCGTGAATATCCATACATTCACAAGTGGATATACCCATATGCATACACTTAAATTACACTGAATTATTTAATAATTGTCCCATATAACCATACGTCTGTATAAGGCAGATCAGCATATTCTATTTCAGCAAAACTATCCACATGACTGCTGTATAATCATCGCTGATAAATGGAAATATATTCTCAATTAAACACATATTCTCATCAACAAAAGTCCCGTCTCATGCACTGAAATCAATATTGACAGCGTCTACACGTGTCATATATATATAAAAAATAATATGCCGTAGTTAATGCTCATGCTTTAGAGGTCTCATATCAGGTATGTGTCTATGTTTAGCTTTACACGTTTCGCTTCCAGGTTAGCTCAAACCCGGCTAGTTGAAAATCCAGTCACGGGAATTGCGGTGTTGTACTGAAAAGTGGTTGCTTGGTTGATTTGTGTACATTACTTATCCATGAATCGCAATTTCAACTACACAAATAAATGCATGTGAAAGTAAGTGTCTCTGTTTGGTCTCTCACGATCTTAAGTATATGTCGTATGTTGGTGTGTATAGACACGGACGATGGAAACTTTCTGATATATTCTAGATTAGCATTGAATAATCAACCATGTTCATTTTAATGCTTTTGAAGTATTATGTATTACATTACACATATGGTTGTGATATTATAATACACAGTTATGACACTTACACATACCATGTAAGGACATTATATGACTACAAGATATATGATTGCAGTGTATGATATTCCCCCAGAAACGGTGCCCTTCATAACTGTGATACTTATACATACATAATGCATTCAATATAGATTGCATTATGACCGTATAATACATTTTTATAACTTTTATTCTTTCTATGTACCAAACAATCTCATGAATGACATCAACATATGTTCCATCATGAATTCACAACATATTGATCTCGATCGCATTATAGTTTAATATCCATACTTTTGTGACTCACAAATACTGACTCATTAACTCCTTCATATGTACATAGTACATGCCTACCTGTATATGACTTCTTGATAGTATAGGTCATCCAAAGGCGTTGTTATTGTTCATAAACACAGCATATGCCGTTTATGAACTGAGATGTAATGGTCTGGATGACGCCATGCATTGAATTCGTAGAATAGAGAGTAATGTGAATATGGCTGACCCATACTGGTTATTAACTTATTCATACATTTACTTACACGGCCTAGCACATGGCTACCGGCATATGACTACTTAAATGATACCTCATCCAAAAGTTATTTTACTTTGGGCAATAACAACATCATATGTCGTATATAAACTGAGATTCGATGACGATGATCACACATATAATACGATATGCATATGTTATGTCAGCGTCTTCTATAGCGCACTAATGTGGACATTAGCATAATACTTATATAGCTCAAGATGCGATGGCGTGGTTTTTTTGTTTTCATATCCAAAAAGCTAAGCATACTTCTTCGCTATGAAAAAAAACGCTGCTTTCATTATGTGGCAAGTGAATAATCGTAGGTGTTACGTAGCCAGTCGAGTTCAGAATTCGTCAACATCTCGTTGATATGTCAATCGATGTGCCTGCCCTGCCGTGTACTGCATTAATAAATTGATTATCGTTGTTCATGGATAGATATTAGGCTTAGTTATAATGGAAAATGACACAATATCCGCATCCGCATGGAATGTACCGGTATCTTATGGTTTCGATGTATGCAACAGACCCGTAACCAGACTTTTATGAAGCAATGATTCTTTTCGAGGGCTTTAATGGCCCAAGGCAGCTATGGGGGTACGGGGCCATGCTCTGCCAGACAATTGTGAAATTCAGATCTTATATATTCTCAGCAAAAAACTGAGCACATACATGTAATACGACTCTCCTGCTTGCATCAATATTATAAAATGACTACGTATTCTTTCTTTAGTGCATGAAAGAGTGGACATCAAGGCACGACGAGGGAGGTTGGGGGGGGGGGGGGTTGTCCGACCGCACCGACCCCCTGGTTACGGACCTGTTGCACTAATAAAATGCAACATTGGTGTTCATGGTCGTGTTAAAGATAACATGATAGAGTTCCGGTTTAATGTTTAATGGCATTAAACAGACTATCGACAGCTCATTTCATCTGCATGGATGGGGGTGGCTAACTGAATATTTGCATACAATTTCCATCCAGCCCTGACATTAGACAAACCGGATCTACTGTCAGGTCTTCACAACACTATAGTAACTTAGCCCTCCTCCACATAAACGTAGTAGGATTACCACTGATCGTATTACTCTTATAACGGGGTTAGCCGGATTCAACTCTCGCCTACAAGAAAGCTGAACATGCGAATGCCCAAGGATATCGAGCTATCCGGCAATTATCAATCCACCATCATTAATTATATAATAAATTACCATTCACATGCTCACAACCTGCCACTGTATTTTATTTCTATCCGAATACATGTATTAGACACGGGCATTATGTTGATTCATTCAAATGCATGAATACCTAGGTGTAAATATGTTCCTGTTTCCTTTGACATTGTCAACATGTATTCAGAATTTTGTTCCACTTGAATTCCAAAATCGTTTACTAACCATTACCATGTTACAGCTAGGATCTAGTGTTATCCATGAGTTGCCCCAATATTTTGTTGATAGCTCATATTATAAAACTACGCATTATACATTTTCGCATTCCTTCCTATCTGCTCTGTATTGTACATTGTGTATTAAACAGTCTGAACATGATATTGGAGGAATGCATCGTATCGTCTGCATACTTCACACAACAGAGTATTGAAAAACTATATAGGGGCCTCAAATTATGCGCATGCGCAGTTACAGATGCAGCCCCCCCCCCCCCCCCACCCCGCGCGACGTTTGACGTTGTAAACAACTTGTGGACATAGTTTTTGGGGGAATGTTTTCAGAAAATTTTACTAAAATGTTTTACCTTGGCGATATATTATTCACACTGGCATGGAAACAGCAAGCACCTGAGTGACTTAGATGTGTTCGTTGCAAAATCGGGTCAAATGAATGCGTTTAATTAACATGATTAACAGCTATTTGCATTTGTCCGATAAATTGATTGTCCGGATAATTGGTATGACCCCTGTAGTACTGAATAGCTTCTCACCTCATTTGGTACTTCTCCATGTTAACTTCCTATACCGTGTTTGTCCGCTGTAAATTCACACATTACTTCACTGAATGTCATGATACATGTATATGGAAAGACGATACAAGTTGGTAAAAAGTAAACGGATGCCTCATGTTGTATGTATATGTACCAGCTATACCTTAACAATAACCAGATGGCCGCGGCCCGCATGTCGAGCCCGCCGAGGCATTTGATGGTCTCAGAGTGTATTTATTTGAAGTTTGATGCCCAATAAGCATACAAAGTTTCAAGCAAATATGACTTACGGTTACAGAGATAGTATATATGTGAAAAGATTAACGCAAATTTTGACAGAAACTTTAAGGAAAACTTCTAAGTCATTTGACCTTGACAATGGGCACAGGGGCAGCATGAGTGGGACACGGAATGAATATATGGATCATGACTAGTAAGCATATGAAGTTTCAAGTCAATGTGACTTAGGACTGCATAGATATAAGGTATTTAAAAACTTTAACGCAGATTTCGGAACGCAAACTTCTAAGTCATTTGACTTTGACATTGGGCACAGCGGCCGCATGAGTGGGATACATCATGCATATATGGATGATGACTAATAAGTATATCAATTTGCAAGTAAATGTGAATTAGGACTGCAGAGATATAAGGTATTTAAAAACTTTAACGCAGATTTCGGAACGCAAACTTCTAAGTCATTTGACCTTGACCTTGGGCACATGGGCCGCATGAGTGGGATACAGAATGAATATATGGACCATGACTAATAAGTATATCAATTTTCAAGTCAATGTGACTTAAGACTGCATACATATAAGGAATTTAAAAACTTTAACGCAGGTTTCGGAACGCAAGCTTCTAAGTCAATTGACCTTGACCTTGGGCACAGTGGCTGCATGTGTGGGACACAGCATGAATATATGGATCATGACTAATAAGTACATGAAGTTTCAAGTCAATGTGACTTAAGACTGCAGAGATATAAGGTATTTAAAAACTTTAACGCAGATTTCGGACGGACGTACGGACGGACATTCTTACAAATTGGGTGTATGTGTCTCCTAGTCACATAAGACCCGTCCGTACGCATGAAATAAGCCACATAAACCGAAAAAAAGCCACGTAAACCAAAAAAAGCGTTCTAACAAATTGGGTTTATGTAACTAACCCTATCCTTTAACAAGTCCATCCCCTGTAGGGCTAGCCAAGTATACCCAATATGTTGGTACGGACGGACGGACGCACGCACGGACGCACGGACACCCGGACGTCATTGTGATCACTATGTCTCGCTTTCCGCAAGCGGGCTCGACAAAAACCACCGGCACCCTGTGGTATGAACGAGAAAAGCCGCTTTAAATCATACCCAATTTTATTCTAATATTAAATATCTAGAAGGTAGGACACTCGCCATCTTTTCAACCAGCAGGGTCCCGGCCTTCTCGCGCGTTACAATTACTGAATCAGCCACCCGAGTCCAAGGATCACGTGTACCACGAGTGTCCTACCTTCTAGATATTTAATATGAGAGGAAAATTGGGTATGCTTTAAAGAGCGTTTTGACTCATACCACAAAGTGCCTATGCTAATAACCTCGTATCATATTTATCAGGCCTTATGACGAGCTTGAACGCGTTCTGTGTTTTAATGTTGTACTTTATCCCGTCAACACAGTGCGTATGTGCAGTGAAACACGGTGCCGTGAAACAATTTTGATATCCTGTCAATACGATTTGAAGATGTGGCTGGGGTTATTTTTTTGCATTTTAAACCTATTTGTAATGTTGACGGAATAAATAGAATTGTAGATTAGTGCCGTGAATGGGAAAACTATCTGGCGCGGCACGGAAACGGGATGTGCTCGGCAGAGCCTCGCCCATCCCGTTTCCTGAGCCTTGCCAGATATGTTTTCCCATTCACGGCACTAACCTACTATTCTCTATATGGGCAACATTTATAGCACGCCGTTAAATAACGTTAATGTCTTCTTCGAGCTTGAACACTTGAACAACAAACAATTAAATACCGTTGTTTTAAAGGTACATGCCCACTCAGTAGGCACAACATGTTCTTTATAGGAATTAAATAAGTGCATAATTGTGTCACTATTCCACCAGTTCTAAACATTACAAATGTCCTCTATACAAATATAATCATGTAGTATTATTTATTTTACTGATAGTGACGCGCGGTGGTATCAGGCTATTTTCATTTGCAAATGAGGCATGCTATTTTTTATTTACTTATTCTAATTATATGCGTCACCTGAAAAAGTAATATTTTCGACAGATTATGAAGTATGATCATTGCACACCAAACAATAAATACAGAGAATAAATATATATGTCCGTTAACAGTTTAAGGAAAAAAAGTTATCGCCCCCGATATCAGTGTGGAACTTTATGTCTGATATAAAATGTATAATAATGACAATCAATGATAATGGTGAATGAATGTTTATTTTGCCAGACAATGTCATATCTACAGAATATACAAAACTACTGTCTGTGTCACGAAAGCTGCCTAAATTTTACGGCCATATAAACAATTCAAAAACCATTGTTTTCGATAAAGCAAAATTTAAGAATGAGCCTTCTTTTTATTTCGTGAAATTTTGTCAAATATTGATTTTATTGCGAAAACAAAATTTCCCCATGTTAAATCCCCATAGACATCTTCACGGAGTGAAGATGTCTATGGGGATTTAACATGGGGAAATATTTTAGAATTTCAGAAATACTGGACTGATTTTTAAAATTTAAGTTTCGTTTTCTTAGTCAGATCATTTCCAAGCTATCTAGCTAGGTTTCGGAGTAAATTCGTTTTTTGACTCCTCCCACAACTCCTCTACCTTTTTCCCCCATGTTAAATTCCCATAGACAAATCAATTTTTCGTAATAAAATCAATATTTGACCAAATTTCACGGAATAAAAAGAAGGCTCATTCTTAAATTTTCCTTTAATTTAATATTATCGAAAACAATATTGTTTTTGAATTGTTTATATGGCCGTACAATTTGGGCAGCTTTCGTGAAACAGACTATATGTGTCTTCCTATGTCTCTTCCTATATTACAATGTACTGAGTGGGCATGTACCTTTAAATTCCAGTGACGTTTATTCCGTACAATCGCTGGCAACTGCGCATGTTAACACTATCAGGAACTTGTAATACTGACATAATCTGACCAAGGGAGAACGAAGTCTACGGAACCCCTCAGGGAACATGGATTTTTTTTATTAATTCGTTCCCTAGAAATAACAATTCGTTCCCTCAATTTAACAATTCGTTCCCCCGAATTAACAATTCGTTCCCACGATATAACAATTCGTTCCCTCGAATTAACAATTCGTTGCCACGAAATGACAATTCGTTCCCTCGAATTAACAATTAGTTCCCACGAAATGAAAATTCGTTCCCACGAATTAACAATTCGTTCCCGTGGGAACGAATTGTTATTTCGTGGGAACGAATTGTTAAATTGAGGGAAAGAATTGTTAAATCGTGGGAACGAATTCTTAATTCGTGGGAACGAATTATTAAATTAAGGGAACTAATTGTTATTTCGTGGGAACGAATTAATAAAAAAAAAATTCTACTTCCACTGCGGGGCTCCGTACAACTCCGCATGTTAACATTATCACGAACGTTTAATACTCACATAATCTGACCAAAGATAACGAAGAAAATGTCGCACTATCGCGTTATTACTTCCTGTTTATTTTAGAACACCAGGTACTAATACATATTCAATCCGTTATTGTACACTACTTGCCAATATTTATCACATTCTTTATATTAAAATACTTTGCTTTAAGTCAAGCAGCTTGATTGGCTGAGCATGCGCTGTTTGACTGAGAGCCGTCGTTACCAATATATGTTCAGAAACGTATATATCGAGGCAATATTAACGCAGGCGTTCGTTTGAAATACATATGACACCAGCTTAGTTTAAACATACATTGTATTTAGTTTGCATATTGTTAACAAGTTCATTGTCAATGTCAATGTTACTATATACAGTACTATACAAATGGGATTGGATTGAAAGCAAGCTTATTTAAATTCTCTTATATAATGATTTAATAATGATTTAAATGTATGTTGTAATCTACGGAGCTCCGCAGGGGACGTAGAATTTTTTTTGTTTATTAATTCATTCCCACGAAATAACAATTCGTTCCCACGAAATAACAATTCGTTCCCACGAAATAACAATTCGTTCCCTTAATTTAACAATTCGTTCCCTCGTTCCCACGAATTAACAATTCGTTCCCTCAATTTCACAATTCGTTCCCACGAAATAACAATTCGTTCCACGGGAACGAATTGTTAATTCGTGGGAACGAATTGTTATATCGTGGGAACGAATTGTTAATTCGAGGGAACGAATTGTTAAATTGAGAGAACGAATTGTCATTTCCAGGGAACGAATTGTTACATTGAAGGAACGAATTGTCATTTCGTGTGAACGAATTGTTAATTCGAGGGATCGAATTGTTATATCGTGGAAACGAGTTAATAAGAAAATTTCATGTCCCCTGTGGGGCTCCATAGTAAGCCTCTGCGACGGCTTGAAGTTTCCAAATGCTGGGAAGTTCTGTATAGCAATGATGGCCCCTTTTGTGGAATTCATCGGGCTATAAACTTTGAAAAGTCGCGGGAATACAGGACGAAGCGATAAAAAATTACAACTTTCTAAAAAAAAAAAATATCCTACCGGTATTACTTTTTAATAGGGGAAGGGGCCAAGTGACTTTGGTGTGGTATGGACCTGGCACCAGGTCAGGTTATTCTAATTTAAGGGCTGAATATATTTTTTCTTGATGTAAATATTCCGTTCTGATTTTGGAATTTGTCCCCCAATGCAACAGGTTAAAACGGGATCGAACCCGTTTGCCCGGCCTTACATGACCTTAGCTGTTGATAGGTCGTTAAACATCAATAAACAAACAAACATGTATATGCTGTCAGCTGGGTGGCCATAATTATGCAGGTAGTAAAACTGTCGGTCGTCTATTATGTCTGCTATATTTGTTAATTGTCACATGTAATTGTTGAAAATGTATTTTGTACTACGTCATGAGCCATATAGATAGATAGATAGATATTCTTTATTTATAGAGGGTGACTCGGTTGGTCGGAACCAATCTTCCCCGAGGCCCTCTTAAGAAGTGCATATACATGTACATACATAAATATACAATACATATTGAAATGATTACATGTTGTATGCATACGTGAATTTAACATGAAGAAATAATAATGATGAGCCATAACGAAAAGTGGTACATGTGTCCCGACAGTCCCATATCATACTGCGCATCGACGCAGCTTGAACTGGGTTTAACACGTTTATTTCTCAGTGATAGTTTCAGTTTTTGCTATAAGACGCTAAAATTCGTTCTCGTGCGCCTGATATAGGTTTACACGGTCGCTAAGCTCCACAAGACCAATTGTATCATGGCAAATCAAACACGCGGTCATTGTAAACTGTATACCATACATCGTAATTCGTGATTAGTGACGCTGGCGGGGGGCACAATTAACAAGTTTATATTAATTGATAATACCGCTACTTCAGCCGCTATCGACCCTTCATCCAGTTAAGACAATTACGGGAAAATGTATTTAACGACGTGGAACGTCTTATGTCAATTGGAATACTATTCCAGATTAGCGCGCCTGAGTATGAAAAGCTGTTTTTAAAGAGATTACTTTTAGGTTTGGGAACTTCGTAATTCATATCTGTTTCAGACCTTAAATACCATACACGTATTTTTGTAAGTGATTAGTGCGCATTTCAAATAATTCACATAAATATTGGGGGGCCATTTTATTAGTTATTTTGTACATAGTTTTCGCTTTTTGGAGAAATACGCTTTCGTCAAAGGTCAAAATGTTGAGTAATTCTAATGAGTTTTGCAAATCAATATATTCGTTTCCCAGAATGATTTTACATGCTCGCCGTTGAAGTTTGGTTATTATGTACATATTTCGATTTGACGATTTTCCCCATACTATATTGCAATATGTGAAATGTGGCTGAATATAGGCCTTATAGAATAATATTCGATGCTCAGTAGATAAATAAGGTCTGATTTGATATAATAGCCAGAGATATGATGAAATCTTTTTTGAGATACCGTTAAATTGGTCATTCCACTGGAGATTTTCATCTACATGTATACCCAAAATTTTATTACCGGTAGTGATATCGAGGCTTACATTGTCATATTTGAGTTCAATCATTTTGTCTCGCAAACATGTTCGTTTTTGTGAACTTGTTATTAACATGATTTTGGTTTTTCCTTTATTAAGCATCATGCCGTTAGCCTCACACCATAATTCTAAACTGTCAAGTGCTTGTTGTAAACGGTGTTTTAAGTCCCCTACAGTTGATTGCATGTCATAAAAATTGTTGTATCATCTGCATACAGATCGGTTCCTGTTACGTGTTGACGGAGAATAAGTGGCAAATCATTTATAAACAAAAGAAAAAGTGTCGGTCCAAGAATTGACCCCTGGGGTACTCCACAGTTGATAGGTAGAGATTCAGATGTTTCTCCATTTACAGAAACAAGTTGTTGCCTTTGTTCCAGGTAGATGTTTGAACAACCCAGGCTTACGTTACTGCACTTGTATAGTCTAAGTTTATCCAGGAGAATTTTGTGATCAACAAGATCGAAGGCTTTACGAAAGTCGACTAAAATACACCCTACTAATTTACCCGATTTATTGCTTGTAGAAAGTTTTCAAGAAGAACAATTAACGCTGATTCTGTCGAGTGACCTGTACGAAATCCACTCTGGGTTTGATGCAATAGTTTAAACGTTGTTAAATATTCCATAAAATGTTTCTGAACCCATTTTTCAATTAATTTTGAAAGCGTCGGCAAAATTGATATCGGACGATAATTATTCACTTCGTCTTTTGCACCGCTTTTATACAGAGGATGTACTTTTGCTTGTTTCCATGCACTGGGGAAGATCGAACTAGTGAAACTCACATTTACTACATATGTAATACTTTTTCGAGATATAGCGGTGGCAGATAATTTTAACAATCGTGGCCCTATTAAATCTAGTCCAGTAGATTTTGATATATCTAATGATGTTAAATACCTTTTTACGAATATTTCATTAATCAAAGGAATGAAATTAAAATTATAATTTTGCGGTGTATGTTCGTTTACGAAATTTTTAATATGATCAAAATTTGATTCTGGAATGGGACCTTTAAGATTAGATGCTATAGTGGAAAAATATTCGTTAAAAATATTCGCCATATGTGTATTTTCTGTGCATAGCTGACCAGTTAGACTGTTTATACCTAATAACTGTTCCGATTTACCATCATGTTTTGATGCACCAAATTCTTTGAATAATTTCCAGATAGTACGAGGGTCATCTTGCCTTCTTCAATTTTAGATTTATACGAATCCGTTTTAGATTTTTCTATTAAAGCTGATACTTTATTTCGTAATAATTTGTATTGTTCATAATTACCGTTAATTTTACACTTATTTCTATCTATGCAATCTAAAATTTCGGATGATAGCCAATCAGGTTGTATTTTAGTTTTTTAATCCTGTGTATCCGCAAAGGAGCGTGAGTGTTAACCACGTTAACAAACAGTGTCGTCCATGCGTCAAGAATGTCATCAATATGATTAAAATAATGTACAGTTTCCCATTCAACGGCGTTTAAATCATTTACAAATGCTATTTCATTAAAATGCTTAAATGATCTATACTTGATTTCATGATGCGCGTGTTTTCTAGGTATGTAATTTAGCTTCCGATTACAGAAAATTGCACGGTGGTCACTGATATTTAATTCTTTAACACTAATTTGCGAAATATGTTCTTCATGGGTTACGTAGATGTGATAAATTAACGTGCGCGTGAGATATCTGTTACACGAGTAGCCTCACTAATTAACTGGCTAAGGCCCAACGCGTGAATGTAATTTGACCATTCTCTATTAGTGGTATCGCATAACAAGTTTTTATTTACATCTCCTAATAAAATTATTTCCTTTCCTACGTTCATTGTATTGTCCATTAATTGTTCAAACCTGTCAGTCCATTCTACTTTGGAGTGCGGGGGTCTGTATAAACATCCTACTAAAAATGACTTGCTTTTTTCGGGAGTAATTTCCAGCCAGATACATGATATATTAAACATTTCTAAGTCATCCCTACGCTTTACAATTACACCATCACGAACATAGACCATTAACCCCCCACCTACATTGTCAATATTGTCTTTACGAAACGGAGTTTGAAATCCGTCTATCTTAAATAAACCTGTAGTTTTGTGATATTTCAGTTTAGTCTCACTTAAGCCGAAAATATGCAGATTTTCATTTTCGTTTGATTTTAACATATATTTCAATTCTTCAAATTTGCTAAGATTCCGGGCCCGCCACATATACCCTGTATATTTAAATAACCAATGTTAAACCCTTTCTTGCTTAAATTTAGATTAACTACATTTGTGGATTCATTTTCCTTGTTGTTTTGCATATACGATGGCGAGCGTAATGTATTTGTAGAAACATTATCACATATATTGTTACCGCATGTTTTGACATGTCGCGTAATTTCACAAACGTTCATATGCTGTGCTGAATTACCACCTGATTGACAATCATTGGTAATTGTAGCCGTGTCTAATTCATTTAGTTCGATATTGTCCAGGGCAGTGTAGCCTATATATACTTTATTGCAGGTGCACCTAATTTCATTACACACGGAGCACATTTCATGTAATTGAGCAAATCTATTATGTAATGTTATGTGTCCGCCTGCATTCCACGACATGGCATTAATGCCTAAATGCTACCTATTTGGACAGTCTGCAATTGTGTGCCCAGCTAAACGACAATAGTAACACAAGCCGGCCCTCACATTGTTCCCATGTCCATTTTGTCGTGAACACGGTTCGTGTTGTTTCGACTAACGTCTTGGTGATCACGAGTTCCTCTGGCTCGTCTGTCGTCAGACCCTCGTTGGTGGCGCACGAAAACACATGTTTCGTAGTCTGTAACCACGGCGATGTGGTTGTGTATTGCGTGCAGCAAACGCTTTATCCCGGGAAGTGTCAGATGGATTCGGTCGCGGTTGAAATATCGTTGTAGCAGCATTTCATTCTTATCATAAAAGAATCCGTTGGTGTCTGCAATACACTGCACATCCTTGTTCGACAGTAGACGGCCAATCTGTCTATGCTGGTGTTTATGTGGTCAACGTTAATATCTCCTCTCGGGGCGACGCTGCATATGTATATATGACAGTCACTATTTGCCGCCTTAATTTTCGCCAGTAGTTGATCGTACCTCTCCTCGAACAGTTCTATGTCGGTGTCGTTTGCAGCATCATTACCGCCACAATATATCACTACATTGGAGAACGAATTCAAATCATACATGTCAATTTCCGCTGATACTGTCCGGATTGTCGCACCCCCAATTGCATGTTTGTGAATGCCCCTTTAAGCCCTTTCTTGTTCACACCACTTAACAGGGAATCACCAATTAGCAGGGTTTTGTTTCCTGAGTGTGGTACTGTGGGGGGTCGCGCCTGGCTGGACGGGATCTGGTTGGAATTTCTAGATGGCACGTTTTCTGGCGAGAAGTTCAATGAACAAGGCGTAAGGTGGTGATTTGACCGACGTGTAATACGTATGGGAATGTCGAGACTGGGTGTGCCCTGACTTGCGTCCATCGGGGAAATCCTCTGATGTTGCTGTACAGGCTGGCGATTTGTAACGGTGTCTTTTACAACTGGCCTATTTTCCGTACAGCTACTGGGCATAATGTCCACTCTGCGGGCGGTATGTTCCCACCGTTCAACGACAGGTTGTGCTGCAACTTCGGAATATAACCGAGAAGGTGTTAATTTATCCATACAACTGATCAAAGTAGCTTTCAGTTGGGATAGCTCTTTGTCCATTCTGCCAATTGTTTCCACCAGTGACCGGAGCATCCGCCCATTTGATACGCTGTGATCCGTATGGGTAATATCCTGACGCGCGAGGAACGGCGTGCTAGCGGCCGGTGGTGATGCCGTATTTGACCTAATTGGAGTATCCACTACCACCTCCTGTAACTGCTGGCTTTCTTCGAAGATGATGTGGGAACTGTCTGCGTTTTCTACAAAACGCTTGAATAGAGCAGTTGCAATTTTGTTAAATTGACACTCTCTCCACAGTTTGTGGCCTGCCCCTGTGACCGTTACAGTTCTCTGATGTGTGTCCATCACAATCTCACAAACGCATGCCACTGACGTGCGTATGGCATTTAGTAATGCCCGACGTGTTTTCAGGATCTACACTGCTGGAGAAATCAGCTTTTAATTTTGACACAAAGTCGTAGAAAAACACGAGGGATACAAATGTTAGTTGGGTCCTGTGGTTGTCATGTGTTGTGCTATAGAACACGTCCTCAAACTGGTCGGCTGGCGACGGGTCCACACACAAGTTTTCGATGTCTCCGGCATTACACGACATCAGTGTACTCGAGCAACTGGTGTAATTAAAGCTGACGTCTTGGTTGGCGGCGTCATGTATACTTTCCTCACATGTTTCAGTTATCACAGAATCATCCTGAAGATGTTGTATTTCCATGGTTGTTTTGTATAAGAAATACGGTAATCCGGTAGTTAGTTTTACATACACGTGGTCAGGATCACGCTTTTCAAAAAAAATCACTGTTTCTTAGTTTCTAACTTAAAGAAGAATATAATCCAACAAGTAAGAATTTCTTTTAATTTTCCCAGCAGAAAACACGTTAACGTTCTGACGGTATCAACATAATTTAAAAACGTTAATCCATGATTTATTCCGACAATTAAGATATAACAGAGAGATCCGTAAACACGTGTTATCAGTACGAGCGCTGGTGAATTATGATATGGCTTAAAATTGTTTCAATAAAACATATCCTTATTAATGCATTGACCAACCGCCGGTTGTGAATAGTGCAGTATTTATCCCGTCACCACAGTGCGTATGTGCCGTCAAACACGGTGCAGTGAAATATTTTTGATATCCTGCCAGTCGATTCTCCGATTTTGAGGATGTGGCTTGGGTTATTTTTTGCATTTTAAAGCTATTTTCAGTGTTGACAGGATAAATAAAATAGTATTGTCATGGAACCATCAATTCCATTTCAGTAGATTCTGTCATCTTGGTCGGACTGAGTGCCCCTGATCTGAGTTACAAATCCCCAGAGTGCCTGTCATGATACACCTATAATCCTGAAATACATTTGGATGGATTACAGGGCATATTATGCCATCCTGGAGACTTTTCAGGACCTTTAGCCAGTGACTGTTAATTGACAGTTGCCGACTATTGGTGTGTGTTTCGGGTACTGGTATCAATGCCGTGACCCTTCGATTCACACTGCAGGTGACTGCTATTTCCTATCACATTTAAACTTAGCCTACACTCTTGTCTGACCAGGATCGGCATCATCTTATTCACTATTCATTATAGTCCTTAGAAAGTACCCGCTCGTACAAGGAATAGTGGTATTCATTGCAGGATAACCAAGTTTATCGAGCGCGGTAGTGTAAATTCCCAACTTCATGCAAACTTGTCTACCTTTATAGTCCAGTCAGCCTGTATGATCACCTCAACATAATTGCAACATAATTTATTTCTTTACACATGTGCTGAAGATAGCATTATAAAGAACATATCAAAAGTCTAGAAAAATCTAAATAAGGGAAATCCCATAAAAATCACTTTTAAAACTGGTCTTTTCGACAATAAGACGAATGGCCGTTGCAGCCCACCATAGGCAAACATTTCAAATATACCGTGTGATGACGTATCATGGATTTCTAAAGACGAGTGTTTATTTTACATTATTTATCATGTTTGCGGATAATATCACGTTTATATAATACTGATGTTGCTTTCATACAAGTGTAATTCCCGTGTTTTACAAGTTTATTGGCGTTGTCATGGATTTTCGCGGTTGTCAACAATCATCAATAAACATAAACAATGTACAATATTTAGTATAGATCCAATTTACCTACTCTGTCATATACAATAATACCTGCTGATAACATTATAAAAGACACGTGATTTAAAATAACAAATAATGCTAAAAAAAAATTGCACATTGCATTTTTTTCTCAACGTATGGTGGTCAATTTTGGACATAAGCCAGTTGTTTTTAATATATATTATATATTCATTGCTTATCAATATTTTACATATTCACTTATGTTTGGAAGTATTTTATCGCCCACCCCTCCGCCCCTGCACCAATACCCGGTATGGGGGCATTATAATTTGCAACTGTCTGTCCGTCCGCCCGTCTGTATGTCCGTCATATATTGTTTGACAGACGAACCAATTCTACAGTTTGATTCCGATTAACTTAATTTTTTGTATACATAAACATCATCAAGCGCCATAAGTTTGTAATGTTAACATTTTTACATAGCGAAAACTGGATATAGGGATGTAAAAGTCGTACGTCCGTTCGTCCGTCTGTCTGACTATCCATCATGTTTTCAATTATGCTATAACTGCTTTACCGTATGGCAGATTGGCTTGAAACTTCATGTACATGTTTCTCATCATTCATCATCACAGTCGTGCTCCCATGTGCCCAAGGTCACGGTACAAAACGGTCAAATAATGTTTTGACACTTCGTGTGCATGTCTGTCATCATCCATAGTTTCATTTTTTCACCCCAAAGTCAAGGTCAAGTAACATGGAAACTTCCACTTCAGTATTTTTATGCCAATGATCGATGTGAACTTGAGTGACATGTCGTGTGTATATACATAATTTTGAAATTTGTATGTGGTCATGCATTGAAATATGGTGTTAATCCGGTAATTACCTCTGATTAACCGCTGTACTGGAAGGCTCTCATCGTGATTATAAATGAAACGGCCAGCAGCTGTTTGCGTGATATCGTATTATGATTAGGTTGATTTCACACAATCATGAGCTTCCTGGGATGTATTGTTCAGCTGATGCAGGATCTGGTCTCTCGGAGCTGCTGCCAAATGCTGAACGGAAAAGCAGTAGCACGAGCGGTCATGGGTCATTTGCTAGTAGACAATGCTTTGAATTCAATCCTCGTCTCACGGAGCCGGACATATGACAGAACTGGTTTGATAATTGAATCCGTCGTAAATGAAGGACCTGCTCGAAGTGAAAAGTGATTGGACATATCACGCTAGCTAATTATAGTGCTGAAGCCCATGGCGACATTACTGAAGTTAGCAAAATATGTACGACGTTCTTCTGTCCGTTAATCTTACTGTTCAGTCTTTTGTTAAAAGTGATCTTATTCACGTTTCTCTGAAGGAAAATAGTCATTAAAATAATATCGAATAGCAACACTTTGACTTCAGTATATGGAAATGATATACATAATTAAGAACATTTATAAAAGCAGAGCGATCATGTGATAGGGAACTTAATTTTATACACTAATGCTTATAATGCTTCCCTTCTTCAAATGATGCAAGACCGAGACTACCAACAACAAACTACATCAAACTGTCAGATCAGGACATCATGCTGTTTGTAGGAGCGCCCGGTAATGGGCAGGCTTATATGCGCTTACCTCGTCATTGAATCCGTCTTAATAAGAAGTGTAAATGCAACTTGAGATATGACTAGAGGCAAAGGCATGACAAAATCACAGCAAGCAGAATGGTTAGTATTATTATTTTCATGTGCAGAAGTAAACAGTGGCATACAGGAGTTCCGTTAAAATCAGTATCACACAAGTGGCCAAAACATTGAATGTGGTCAAGCAAACCAAAGCGAGAGACTACAAAGACACGCATTGAAACATTCTTATTATTTCTTCTGGAAAGAAATCCGTTTAACGAAGATCATTTGTTGCGAAATATAGAAACAAGCGTGTCATCTGATTCCTCAACAAATATCGACAGGGCAAAATAAACTGTGTCGAATGTACTAAACAAAATGTTTAGCAATACTGTAATGGATTATTCGTTCAAACGATCACACAAAGCAGTGACTCGTAACACAAAACCTTCAGTAAAAGTAGACAATGAAGCAATTAATGTCTATCCACAGTTGGTTTTCCAACGGCCTACAGTAGTTTTCAGTGGATCGGATGTGACATGTCACACGTATTTAAATACGAACTGTTCAGTATCCCGTCATCTCTATTTGATTCATCGGGTTTTCTAAGACAGACACAAAAACAACAGCGTTAGCAGATGCATTATGGGCCATGGGAAATGAAACTGTTGCAACATTGAGATGGAAAACGAGAACGTAAATCATGTGATTGTTTGTGGATCTATATTACACCGTATTCCATGGCAACAGGGTTCTAGATGTCCTGGCATCTGACAGACATATGTAGATTACAGGGTGTGACACTGCATCACGGCTCTTCGGTATATGTAAGGGGCATGCACTGACGAAAGTAATGAATGAAGAACATTTAAATGCATGTGCAGAAGTGTTCATTGATAGCAGCGCAAAGGATGGTGTAGTGCAAGCTGGTGAGAGTGTACTTATTGGGATTTACGGTGGGGTTATATCAGGAGGACTAGATACACTTCGCTCCAGAAAATTTACTATCAAAGTTTCGGCAGTACAACGTGTGTACAGGTGCATGCACTGCCACCTACATCAGCAGCAGCAAAATACCACAGTATGAGGGAGTACCTAACTGGATTGATTCACAGATGAACTGGCACCACAGGAATGGGGATGGATTGTTGTAAAACAAGATACTTCCTCGACATACATATTTTCCACCTGCTTCCGAAAGTCTCCTGAAGACTATCAGGTGTAGCTGTAAACTGAAGTGCGATACAAAACGTTGTACATCCAGAAAACATGGACTTGGATGTTCCACAGGATGTGGCAAATGCAGAGGTGTGGCATGCACTAACTTTACAAACCTCAGTTAGTCCGACCTATTGAGTAGACTTATAACCCAACTGACATATTAATACAAATGGACAATCAAACTGAGGTGAGTGAATTGATTTGTAGAGCTAATTATCTCTATTTAAAACTACTTGTAACATAGTTTACGCAGGAAATATGTGATATTACACATGGAGATAACGAGTCTCCACCTGAGATGTTATGTTTGCAATTTGTTGTGAATGAGCGAGTTTTTCGTGCACATGCTATTTTGGCGGCCATTTTGAATTTTAATGTCAATGACAGAGCAATTCAATTCATATATAGTATCATTATCAGAGGTGTTTACCTTTACCTATGTATTTGAGCACTGTACATTGTGCCAAAAAATATTTACAAATGATAATATGACAAAAGTAGCGTGATATATCTGTATACGACGGCCATCTTGGATTTATGCAAATTAAGCTTGTTTCCCCTGCTTCGATTTTTCTAGACTTTTAGTATGTTGTCATAAACACTTCACAGACACATATGCAAGTAAAATAGTTTCTGTTGCAATTTTGTTAAGGTTGGGCTACAGATTGATATAGGCTGACTGGTCTATTAGCCGTGCGAGCAGCCTCCAGTAAATCGTTTCAACAACTGAATAATATGTCATTGCAAAGATCAGCACTGTCTCTATCTGCTCTTGTAGCGCCCGCACAGACCAAACTTGTCATTATTCTAGACGACACGTGTGTGTGCTGGATTTCTACTTGTTATTTTGCGTATCCAATATGGCCGACATTTTCCCTTGCGTCTCTGAATTGCTGTGCTGTGATTGGTTGGAATTATCTTCAGCGGGAAATTTGATTGGGGCTCGCACGGCTGCTGCTCGCATCTCGTCTATATAAAGGAGGCGAGCTGCGCAAATCACTAACTAACTTGTCAGTCGACTGACCCACTCATATTTTCAGTAACCGCTAGTGACCTATTGTCGACTCGGGTACACAATTAGTTCCCGTCACGCTGAATAACGTAGTACTTTGTCACATAGAATTGTTGATTTAAGTTCACGTGAGCCATCCTGACACGAGGCTCTTGCATTAACTAGATTGGTCAATAAGCGAGGCTTATGGAATACCGCCCCGTGGGCCCAGGTACCCCTAAATATGTAACATTGTCCAAGTGTGTGGGCTTGTGACCTTGACTCTGGGCTTAGCAGGGGCGGCACGAACGTGAATGTGAAGCAGATCCGCGCAAGGAAATAGAAGTTATAACCGATTTCTCTGATGTTAAGTTTTGTAAAGAGACTAAGTATGTGATCTCGACCTTGGGATCAGCATGGTAGTAGACGGGCGGGCGGGCGGACGGACGGACGGACGGACGGACGGACGGACGGACGGACGTTCCAACATTTTGGGTTTATGGGGTATTTCCATTGTTTGAAGGACAATGAAAAAGCCCCTAAACAACAATAGAGTTTATGAGCTTACGGAATATTACAAAGGAATCTTTTGTTCCTAACCTCGCCCCTAAGCTCTCAAACCCCCGGACGTTGGCCCGGACGGACGGACGGACGGACGTTCCAACATTTTGGGTTTATGGGGTATTTCCATTGTTTGAAGAACAAAGAAAAAGCCCCTAAACAACAATAGAGTTTATGAGCTTACGGAATATTACAAAGGAATCTGTTGTTCCTAACCACGCCCCTAAGCTCTCACGCCCCTAAGCTCTCAAACCCCCGGACGGCGGACGGACGGACGGACGGACGGACGGACGGACAACTTGACTCCAGCATACCCCCCCCCCCACCCCACAACTCGTTGCGGGGGTAAAATAAATCTATAAGTATGAGTTCAGACGCTCGTCGTTATTAACTTGAAATCCAGATAGACAGTAATAACGCTACCGCGCTGCCAACCAGGGCCGGGGTGTTGGTTACAGTACGTTATACATGTAGTGCCGTGAATTGAAAAAAAATATCTGGCGCGGCACGGAAACGGGATGTGCTCTGCAGAGCCTCGCTCACCCCGTTTCCTAAGCCTTGCCAGATATTTTTTCCCATTCACGGCACTAACAAGGTGTTACGTGGTACTAACAACAACAACAAGTACCGATTGAAGTACGTATTATTTTATAGTGTCCTTATTACGTACCGGATTTTGATGAAATATGGCGCATCAAACGCGTCTTATTAAGCTGCATTTGGTGGTCTCTTTATTTTCGCCCAAACTTCTGTTGCTTTTGCGAATAATCGATTTTCTTGTCTCCGACACGGATATCGATTCTTCGCAAAAACGACATAAGTCTGTGCCAAACTCCCTAGACCACCAAATGCAGCTCATTAAGACGCGTTTGCTGCGCCATATTTCATAAAAATCCGTTACATATTAAGTAAAATATCAAATAATACTTACTTTGGAGTGGGCGACGTTGTTGTTGTGTCTGGATCAGTATATATAATATTGAGTTATATCATTTATCAGAACCTGATTCACGTTATCTGATTTAGTGTCAGACACTGATAAAATGGATCTAAAAAAAATTAATAGCCGATCTATTTATAGATCGGCTATATATTGTTTATCCATTGGTTTGTGAAAAAGTTTGTAACTACCCTTTTCTCCTATATTCGGTAATCTACAAACGCGAACTTTGTTGTATCACTTCCAAACTACATCAACCGGATAATTTTTCATTTTTTGCCAATTATCTCTGTTTAAAACTTTAAATATAGCGAAATAACACAATTTGGCTATAAATAAACGTTTTAACTACAATATTTCGGTAATTTGGCTATAAATAAACGTTTTAAAAATAACTACAAGAGTTCGGTAAACTAAAGTTAGGCGGTTTGCCTTCTAGGAAATTTGTACGAATAGGAGCTTGCGTCTATTTTTGGATGGCACTGCAACCGGTAGCTCCGGTAGCTCCGCTCACTCGCGTGCTGCCACCTAATTCGGACAAACACACAGTGACTACAACTTTGTGTATTGCGGAGTGTAATCTGTAGATAAATAGAGCATACAGTACAGGTTTTACGCTGGAATATTTCGCAACATAATGGTGACAACAAAACATTGCTGCTATGGCGATTCACGAACCCTGAAACCCGGTGAAGACAAATACTTTATTGGATGGATTTGGGAACTGGTTTCCAAAACCTGCACAACATCGAGAAAAATGTCAACGCTGCGTACAGAACTGTGGTCGAAAATAGTTTACCATTGACAATGTTACCAGAGACACCTACATATGTTCGATACACTTTGTGGGTGGACGAGGCCCGACAGCTGAAACGCAGGTACATTAAGCCTAATAATTATTGAATATCGATCACCAAAGCGAATCAAACTGGAAAGATCGGATGCAGCGCAGAGTCTACTGCTGCTGTTGACAGATACAAATGAAAGTGATGTGGGTGCCGTGGGCTCCAGTGCACCAGAAGTTCCATCAACTTCACATACCAAGACCATTCCAGACCAGCGACAGCTCTTTATAAGTGTTGGAACCACCTGTAAACATTTTGTACGTGATTATGAATGTCAAACAGACAATCCACCAACAACTGAAGTAATTAAATTAAGTATACAAAATAAAATATTGGAAAACCGTGCCAAATTAAATGAAAATGTTACACCATTTGCATTACGCAAGCCTGTGGGTAACAAACAAATCTCTGACACATCTTCTGCATTTCATGACACATTCAATGTTGACAGTGTCAAGGATGATGATAAAGTCTTTAAATTTTATATTGGATTAACTTACATTCACTTCATGTGTCTGTGGAATTGTTTAGGGAAATGTACAGAAAAGATGAACTATTGGAATTCTAATGTGTCTGATGCCAATAAGACTCCGAGTGAAAGACGAGGGCGCAAAAGAACTATGTCACCAATGAACCAATTATGCATGACCTTAATACGTCTACGTCTCGGCTTATTGCACCAGGATTTAGCTTATCGGTTCAAAACCAATACACGTCTGGTTTCCACCATCATCATCACATGGATCCAGTTACTGTACAAACAATTATATGAACTTTGCAAAGCCATGTTTGCTTCAAGAAGGAAATATAAGGTGTATAATATATTGCACTGAAGTTCATGTCCAATCGCCTGGTAACTTCGAGGCTCAAGGAAATCAGTACTCCTCTTACAAGGGATATACATCTTACAAATTTCTTGTAGCTATTGCTCCAAACGGTGCTATTGTTTATATAAGTGATGCATTTGAAGGAAGCATTAGTGACATGGAAATTGTAAAACCGTCTGATTGTTCAGATTTCCTTGAGCCAGGTGATGTCATTATGGCGGACCGAGAGTTTTTAATTGATGATCTCCTGAATGAGCGTCAAGTGAAAATGATTAGGCCACCATTTCTTGGTACGAGACACAGATTTACTCCACAAGAGGAAGCTGCGACAAAAGACATTGCTAAACATAGAATTCATGTTGAGCGTTCCATTGAAAGAATGAAAAAATTCAAAATCCTCCAAAGAATAATTCCACAATCCTTGCAGCCTGTATTCACTCAATTTGTTTCCGTAATTGCTTGTTTGGCAAATTTTCAAGCACCTCTTGTGGAGTAATGGAGTGGGGAAAATGGTAAAACACAGATGCATATAATTTGAATATAACATGAATCCATAAAATTGTGAGGACATGCTACACATTTTCAGTGGGTATGATATATATCTGTATAACTACAAGGAACAGTATGGTGTACGAACGGGGTCAAAACTAAATTTACAGGTGCAGCTATAAAAATATACAGGTGCACCTGTAAATATAAAGGTGCGGCTGTAAAATATACAGCTGCACCTGTAAATATACAGCTGCACCTGTAATAAATACAGCTGCATCTGTAAAAAATGCAGCTACACCTGCAAAAAATACAGCTGCACCTGTATTTTTTATAGCTCAGCTGAAAATGTATAGTTGCACCTGTAAATAATACAGCTTCACCTGTCGTTTTATAGCTGCACCTGTAAATGTATAGCTGCACCTGTAAAATGAACAGCTGCAGCTGTAAATGTATAGGTAAGTACCTGTAAGTAAAAAATACAGCTGCACCTGTTTTTGTAGTGACCGTATAGCTGCACCTGTATTTTTGTAGCTGCACCTGTATTTTTGTAGCTGCACCTGTAAAATGTACAGCTGCAGCTGTAAATGTATAGCTGCACCTATAAAAAGTATAGCTGCACCTGTCAAAAATGCAGCTGCACCTGTAAAAATACAGCTGCTCCCGTAATTATACATCTGATTGGAGCGAAAGTCGGTATATATATAAGATTCCGGCACCTCGTGTTAATTTATGGCACCCGGTGTTTTTATAAACTTGAATGTATAAGGTTTTCAAAAAATCGTGGTGCCATTTTTTTAAACCAAGTTCAAGGTCATTTCAAGGTGATTGAACTTTATGCTTGACGGTTATGGTCCTTAACTTGGAAATTGGTGTAACTTTTTCAAAAACCTTTCTGATGGATATATTAAAGAATTTACGTAAACTACACTAATATCGGTATATAATTATCATGTCTTCAAGATGGCCGCCAAAAATCGAGTATTTATGAGATTTCGGTTGACTTGCTACATATTTGTGTAATGCTAAGCGCCTTCACCTATATTCAAAGGTTAATTCTTTCAACTGGAATAATATTGCAGTTAATATACTCCTTGTCAGAAAACTCAAAATGGCCGCCTAGTAAATGGCAAATCCATATTAATTTACTAAATATAACTGGGAGAATTTGGTTGGGGAGGAAATCAACACTTCTCTCACATTTCCCTGAGATTCTGTAACTACTACAATGTGGACATATATTTAACCCTGATTTGATCGGCTAATAACATCATGCTCTGCATGACTTTTCAGCTTTATATCAGAGACATCATCTGAGATATTTTCTGGCAAAATAAACATTAATTCACCATTACCCCACATTATTATACATTTTATTTCAGACGTAAATGTCCACACCGATATCATGGGCGATAACCGTGTTTCCTTAAAATGTTAACGGACATTTATTTATTCTCTGTATTTATTTTTACTATCGCGACTCACTAATGACTATCAGTAAAACAAATGTTACACAATGATTATATCCGTATAGCGGGCACTCGTAAATTTTAGAACTGTTGGAATAGTGATACAATTATACACTTATTTAATTCACATAAAGAACATGGTGTGCCTACTGAGTGGGCATGTACCGTTATTGGAACAATAGGACAAAACATTGACTATACTATATTAATAATTAAATGATTCAGACTGTGTGCTTTATTCTTCAGTTTACATGCGCTAATTCAGTACAATTAAGTAACATTACAAATTGGACACTCATAATGGTAGTTTCAAATGTAGAAATAGTTGACATTCCATCTGTACGACTGCTATACTAGGTAATTCCAAGGGAGCTAACTTAGTAAATAGACGCTACCACAAAGAACGCGACCATATTGTAAGGACGATAACTGTGTGCATTCTCAAACATGATATCGCTAGTGTTAGTGCCCTTCAAAAGGTATTCGTTATGTATACATGAATCATCTTAGTCCATTTGTGATCTGATGATGAACAGAAATGAAAAGTCATGCAGAGCATGATGTTATTAGCCGATCAAATCAGGGTTCAATATATGTCCACATTTTAGTAGTTACCGAATCTCAGGGAAAAGTGAGAGAAGTGTTGATTTCCTCCCCAAGCAGATTCTCCCAGTTATATTTAGCTATCATTAATATCTGATCATAGCAATACTTATGGTAGTCAAATGTAAATGAACTAGCCACAAGTTTATAAAACATTATAATGTGTTATTAATTTCTCTATATGCTGGTATATTTGTGCAAAATAAGTAGATTCCGTTATATATATTGGGCCAAGTGATGTTGGTGTGGTAAGGGAACCTGCCACCATATCAGCAAATGGTAGTTTCAGTGTTGAATGGATATTGTATATCCCCCACTGTAGCGCTGTTAAACGTAAAAACGCTAAAGATAAGCCAACGTTACATAAAATAATGTTATATGTTGATGTTTTTTTTCTCCAAAACATCTGGCATCTAAGGGCCGTAATTGCTCCTCTTTTCTCTCCGTACAGTATAACTATACTGCAGGGACAATCCCCATTCGTATATTGTTAATTAACAGTTTGTAGCGTATATTCTCGGCGGTATTTATAATCAAATGTACTTTGCAAAACAAATTACCTGTATCTAATGGTTGTATCTTCTTGCAATTGAAGCTGATGTGCGCTTATCAAGATCACGTGATCGGCAACTGTTCGATTGATTGGTCAGCAGGATGAGCCAACATTGGTCCGGTCCAATCAAATCACGAATACAAAGTTTGGGGTGATTTGTCGAGATAACGGCACCGCGTGTTAATTTTTGTTTCTTGGTGGTTTTGTATATATTTGGGGTCTGGCTTTCCGAAAAATCCGGGTGCCATTTTTCTCGGACACGTTCAATGTCATTTCAAGGTCATTGACCTCTTTGGCATAATTGGAGCCTGTGTACCCTGAATTATACACCTATATGTCCCTAAACTGGTATAAATGACTCAGAAGAACCGACTAATAGACATACTAAACATTTTCGATTTTCAACTCAAATATCTGGCGGTCATATTTTCAAGATGGATATTCTGAAGCTCTGTAAGTGTAGTATATTCTGCGACTGTCGTCTGTGTTGAGAACAGACGTCCAGACTTTGTCTGCCCTACTTTTATGGGTGTCAAATTTGTCTATGTTCATGAAAGTAAATTACTCAACCGAAATCTCATAAATACCTCATAAATACCCTGAAATGTTTTTGAACAACTTACACCAATTTCCAAGTTAAGGACCATGACCTACCTATTGGCTCATATATTGGCAATTTTCGACTTCCGTCAAGCATAAAGTTCATTTACCTTGAAATGACCTTGAACTTGGTTTAACAAAAATGGCATCCGGAATTTTTGGAAACCTTATACATTCAAGTAGACGCAAGGTGCATGATCACGTGGTTACAACAACAACAACGTCGCCCACTCTAAAGAAAGTATTATTTTATATTTTCCTTAATATGCAACGTATTTTGATGAAATATGGCACAGCAAACCCGTCTACATGAGCTGCATTTGGTGGTCTATGGAGTTTGTCACAAACTTATGTCTTTTTTGCGAAGAATTAATTTCCGTGTCAGAGACACGGAAATCGATTCTTCGCAAAAACGACAGAAGTTTGGGCGAAAATACAGAGACCACCAAATGCAGCTTAACAAGACGCGTTTGATGCGCCATATTTCATGAAAATCCGTTACGTAATAAGGACACTATAAAATAATACGTACTTTGAATCGATACTTGTTGTTGTTGTTGTTAGTACCACGTGATCATACACCTTGAGACGGTTCAAATGGCGGTCACAATGTATGCTCCTGGTGAGAAATAAATAAAATATGTACAGTTTTCCATCAGTAGAATGGTATGGTATTTCATATGTTAAGTGTACACTCAGTTGACCAACACCTACTGGTACCTACCTATCCGGTAAAAACAACTAAGCTTGACAAATTTTATGTTAAAATCTTCCTCAAACCTGCAAAGGCTTTATAAAGGTTTTAGCATAAATTTAATTTTCAGCCAGCTAACATTAGAAAAAAGAAGAATAAATACTCTTATTGAACATTGTGTTGTTTTTTTCACAGAACCACTTACGAAACCTACCCGCATGCGGACGTTTAACCGAGAAATAACTCGTTATGTCCGTAATATATAGGTTTTGGCTATGGCTGTCTTATATTCTGATGTAAAAATAAACTTTTCAAAAGCATCATCCTCAAAATGACGTCAAGTCATTTGGTCTATTTACATGCACATGTATATGCAGAATGGTTGCATTAGCGGCCCACGTTAATAATACACAACTAATTGAATTAGCATTTGTATAATGAAGTAAACTGGTATTCGATACTACAACTACGAATATCTGAATACTGGCTAATGTAATCTGATTGAATATCGATGATTAAGATTGCTATATCGCAAGGAAAATGCGCTATATAACAGACGTGCATGTACATGCATGGGGTTCATTTTATTAGAAAAATGGCTACTTGGCTGGCAAAATGAGCTTAACGGGGTTTACGGCTCCGAAAATGTACGTCACGACGAGTGCCACCAGGTTAGCCGTAGACCTACAGAGCTCCGCAGTGGACGTGGATTTTTTTATTAATTCGTTCCCACGAAATAATAACTCGTTCCCTCCACTTAACAATTCGTTCCCGCGAATTCGCTCCCACTAAATAATAATTCGTTCGCTCCACTTATCAATTCATTCCCTCGAATTCGTTCCCACGATATAACAATTCGTTCCCTCGAAATAACAATTCGTTCCCACAAAATAATAATTCGTTCCCTCCACTTAACAATTCGTTCCCTCGAATTAGCAATTCGTTCCCACGATATAACAATCAGTTCCCTCGAATTAACAAATCGTTCCCACGAAATTACAATTTGTTTCCTCAATTTAACATTTCGTGCCCTCGAATTAACAGTTCGTTCCCACGATATAACAATTCGTTCCCGTGGGAACGAATTGTTATTTCGTGGTAACGAATTGTTAAATTGAGCGAACGAATTGTTATTTCGTCGGAACGAATTAATACAAAAAAAGAAGTATATACGTCCCCTGCGGGGCTCCGTATGTATGAGGTCCATTTTATTCTCGGGTGGTAATATGGGCTTAGCCACGTTTACTGCTCGGAAGGTATCTCACGATGGTGCCATCAGGTTAGCCTTATGTCAGCCTGAGCATCAACACAATTTCATCAGGGCCTACGTCGTTCGCCATTGAGTCAATGAAGTACAGTTACATGTGTATACTGTATTTCCGTCATTAGGTCAACATTTTACAGGATTCGTCTCTGGAATTATTTTCTCATAACGAAATGTGTGAAAGCATCAACATTCAATAGCTACACTGGCGGCAGATGCACAATGGCACATGGACACTGATAATTTATCTCTTTGTCCGCTGACGGCGACATATATTTACATGTGTACACATGTACTTTGATTAGAAATATATAACGGGACACCTACAGTGCATACATCGCGCTACTATTCGCCCTATGCACGAATATGCATGTTTATCAGGTAACGAGCTTTGTATTGGCCGAATACGTACTGACTGATAACATTGTTGTATCAGGCATTGACCTGATACAAACATCTGGGTTACAACGAAGTGAAAACTGACGTTCCATTGGTCGGATAACGTCACGTGACGTTATCGAATGACGCAACGTAAACAAGTCCGCGTTCTGTCCATAGATAACGACATAATATGTGGTCATTTTCGAGCGTAAAACGTTACGTGATAAATAGATTACCAGGCTACTGTCTTTTGATATCAAGTTTATCAGGCTCGGCTCGGAAACGGTAGGAATTTCTCGGTAAGCCTCGACATTTATACGCGTTTCCTAGCCTCGACTGATAAACTTGATATTAAAAGACTCTAGCCTGGGCCCGGTTGCTCAAAACATTTGTTAGCTTAACAGACCGCTAAATGTTAAGGATTTAACAGTCTGTTGACTAACAAATGTTAATAAAGTGGGGGTTGAGCTGGGGTGCTGAAAAACCACGCTAACAGCTTAACAGACTGTTAAATCCTTAACAATGTTAACAGTCTGTTAACTAACAAATGTTTTTAGCAACCGGGCCCTGGTATTCTCTATTTATAGTAGCATGTTACACTTACGAACATTTTAGTATTAAAAAAAACATGAATATTTGAGTTTCCTACGGAAGCCCATTAGGGCCACTTCACTTTTTTTTTATCTTTCCTTGAATTTTCGAGACCTTTTCTTGAATTTTCAAGATGTTTTCTTGATTTTAAAGTTATTTTCATGAATTTTCAAGTTCTTTTCTTGAATTTTCAAGATCTTTTCTTGAATTTTCAAGAAAAGATCTTGAAAATTCAAGAAAAGAACTTGAAAATTCAAGAAAAAATCCTGAATAAATGGAAATTAAAAAAAAGTGAAGTGGCCCTAATGGGCTTCCGTAGTTTCCGGTATCGTGTTGTATAATGTAGGATTCTATATTGTTGTGTAACGCACACAACAATGCAATACACATGGAATAAACGCATACTAATACTATACGTATGGGGTGTAGTGTTTCATTATAACTTCCCTATATGTAAATACTGTTTGGATATTTTTCTGTCAGTGGAACCTCTCTAAACCGGACACCAAGAAAACACATGTGATCTTATTTTTGATGAATTTCTTGTATATTTGTCTCAGGTGATAATGTATGTTCGTGATCGCGTAGCACACAACTATGGCTCAGAATGATCAAATGCCTGATTTACACAGTGAAACCTCTTTAGAGGTGTTTCACTGTACATGTATTACGTTTGATTGGTTGGTATTAAAGCGTCAGCTCAACCCCCACTTTATTAAATATCTATCAAATGTAAACCAAATTGCGTGACAGCCAAAACATTCGGATTATGTCAAATGACGATGCAAATTATTTTCGTCCATGCTTCTATAACTTCCTTTTTCATTAGTTTATAGAATATTCACTTTGAATGGTGTAATATGGAATACATTGTGTCTAAACATAATAAGGTAATTGTGGTTATGATTTGCATAATTAGTACATCGGCGTATTATGTCT
>CM055274.1:22874443-22890382 GCA_029237695.1 Conchocele bisecta | reverse complement strand
GTATTATGTCTATTCTATTTCATGCTAGACATTGCTTGTATACGGAGCTCGAGCAGGGGAAATGGTTTTTTTTTTATTAATTCGTTCCCACGAAATAACAATTCCAGATCCCAGACGTGCTAAAGTTTTTCAAGTGTTTAGTGTAATCTACACTACTGGCGTATATTATTATGCATCAGTCAATGTAAGTCCCCGCCCCCCCCCCCCCCCCCCCCCCCCCCCACCCCCCCCCCCCCCCCCCCCCCCCCCCCCTCCCCCCCCCCGGGGGAATAGCGGGGGGGTGCTTATATTTTCGTTGCTGTTAAAGCCCCGGTGAAGGCCCCGCACTGCGGGGCAACATGGTCGGTAAAAGCCCCGGTAAAATGCCCCGCACTGCGGGGAGGCCATCTGGTGATTTTAAATGTGAAATATTCTTGCACGAAAATGATGTGTTGTAGAGCAAAATGTCACTTATAAATAGTAGATATCTGGGAACTTTTATTAGTATGGAAGCCATTATTACAACCCAAGCAGCTTTATTCGTTGTAGATGTAATTTGGTAGCACATTTGGCCTGCTACTCGTTGTATTTCTAGGGTGGTTGACTTAGTGATATAGTTGTTTTTGAAACCGTTACAGTCGATGATCAGCTGGGTAATGACCGATATGTTTAGTTTGTAAAAGTTCGAGTCTCCTAGCACTTTTTGGATTTCTTGACGAAACGCCGGGTAGGTCTGTTTCCGAACTTCGTGTAGTGCTGGGCATCTTAGTGCAGTGTGACGCATCCTAGCTCCGCCTCCAAATGACAGTTAGGACAAGTAGGTCGACTAAGTACAGGGTAAATATGTGTTTGTTGCTTTGAAATAGGTACGTTCCTGTTAATAGTAGTAACCAAATAAATAGCCGCTAACCTTTGGCACCACCCCAGGACTCGGTAGAAGGAAGGTCGGATATGTGTGAATAGTATTAAATAGCGCAAAAGTGGACCCTTGCATGATACAAACTTCTTAACCGTATTAACGCACGGACACACGGTACGGTGGCAAAACACTATATGACACCGGCTCTTCGAGACAGGGTTCATAAAAAGTACACACCCCCCCCCCCCTATTAATAGTATAAAATGCAGCACTTTATACTTTTACTTACATGGGGAGGGTGTGTTGTGTGAGAAATGAGGATTTTCCCAGGATCGTGGGGGGGGGGGGGGTCGGACGGGGGGGGGGGGGGGGTCTCGGGATTTTCCAGGGGGGGGGGTCTCGGATTTTCCCAAGGGGGGGGTCTCGGGATTTTCCAGGGTTTGTTGGGTAAAGAATCACTTTCCAGGTGGGGGGGGTCTCGTGATTTTCCAGGGTTAGGTCGGGTAATGAATCACTTTCCAGGGGGGGGGGGGTCTCGGGTTTTCCTTCAGTGTGTGTGGGGGGGGGGGAATGTCTCAGAATTTTCCACGTGTTGGGGGGGGGGGGCTGGGATGGGATAACGGATAACGGATAACGGCATGCAATATAAACAGAGGAATTATTTGAAAACAATTTTTGTTTATATTAAACAAAATTTGCCAGTATTAAACAGTCCACAGTGAAAGTAGATTCGTATTAAACAGTTTTAAACACATGTCACCCCTCCCACACAACAGTATTCAGGTAAACATACATGTACATATCTTGATAACAGTCTGATAAAACCCCGGTAAAGCCCCGGTAAAGCCCCGGGGTATGTCCCCGCTCAATTTATTAGCAACAGTTAAAGCCCCGGTAAAGTCCCCGCAGTGCGGGGCATCATGAAAGGTAATAGCCCCGGGGTATGCCCCGGTAAAGCCCCGCCCCTCCCCGGGGGGGGGGGGGGGCGGGGATTTACATTGACTGATGCATTATGCAAGTATGATACAATGGGGCTAATATATGACCTGAATATACGTGGTTAATAACTTAAACGACGCTGACGCCAACATGGCACCGACGCCAACGACACCGACGCCAACGCTGATATGTGGCTGTGACTGGAGAAATTGTGCTTATGGGATTTGTGACCAGTGTAGATCATGATCAAATAGCTCACTCATATACCCTGATAAAGATCTATATTGCTTGTTAGAAGCATGACGGGTGTTTCATTGATCGAATGACGATCAGTGCAGATCCTGGTCAGACTGTGCGGACGCACAGTCTGATCTGGATCTACACTGGTCGCAAAGCCCATGAGCCCCATTTCACCAGTCGCAACCACGTATCATTGTGAGGTTACACCGTAAGCTGTCATTATTCCAACATTCGAGATAATGACCTAATGACCTCTCACGGCGGCGGATCAAGTTGCGGTGGGAATTGGTGATGTATCGGACACGGCGGGTTTCATGGCCATCGATTGTTTCATTCACTCACAGTGCTCGTGCAGTACTGTACAACTGTAAGTCGTCCATTGTCATGGTATTCCCAGGGTACGTCAGCATGATAAACACGTCTGAGATCTGGTATTGTCCAAGAAAGGATCGTATCAGGTTGAACTTTGCTCGACGTATAGATGCTGTTAACGAAATAGAGATGACGCGTGTCGATATGTAATGAATTATCAGAGCAATATGGATATCCTTAGAGCGCTTGATTAAGCATTCCGAATAAGTTCTACTTGTACATGTACCATGTATTGTACCGATATTGCATGCATGTTTGAAGCTCTGAGATGTTAACCCTTAAAAGGCTGTTGTTTATTATTTTGACTTTTCTTAATTGAATGGCCAAATGAAGAAAGTGCTAGTTACTATGTCGATATACAGCGTAACCTCTATAAACCATACAACCTGCGTGGTCCGTTTGGTGTCTAGCTTACAGATGCTTAACTGTAGTGCATGTACATTGTGTGTACATTGTCCATGAACACTCATATACATTGTCACAGTCTGATTTCAATCATGATTATATTTTGTTATTAGAAAACGTTACACACAGTACAATCCATCAACATTGAACACCGAGATGCAAGGGTGGCCCGTGTACAGAGGTTCCACTGTATCCTGTAATTGTAATGGCATTCATCTTACTATGATTACCCGTATCCCCAAACAAACCGTCAATTCCCATCACGACCCGCCACATGAAAATAGCTACATGTATAATGAGCTCGTGATCAGCCTAGTCATTGATCGACTAGCATACACAATGTACATGCGGCCGAACGCATATCTAACGTTTCGCTTACAGAGAGAGAGAGAGATATAGAGCCATATATCTGGCAAAAATAAAATAGCCTTACAGTGTTAACAGTGAATTGACTGTACATTTTATATGCCCACGCTAAGCTGGGCATGCACAGTTCTCAAACTCAATATCCCCATTTTGTCATGGCGATACACACACGTATGTGATTCTGATTAGAGAAATGGAGCTTATGTGTTTTGTGACCAGCGTAGACCCAGATCAGCCTGCGCATCCGCGCAGTCTGATCAGGGTCTGCTCGGTTCAACATGGAGTTTGGGAAACACCAGTCGTGCTGCCAACAAATATCGTTGATCATTGTTATTCCACATGCAGGATCTTAACATCAGACCACAGGTGGAAGACTCGGACCTATGACACCAAAAGAATGCCTATTAAAAAAAATCCCATTACCCCACCCACTTGGTCTCGCACAAACACTATACACATCGATTAAATGTATGATTTCTGTCGCTGGCAATCGATATAGGTGTTGGGTGTGTGAATATATTCACTTCAAATCGCTCTTTCCAGCATTTATTCAGTTATTCGCATTTTGTATACCCCATCCAAAGCGAAATTTGCGTGTACGAAAGAATCTCACACAGAATCGGAGGCCGTCCGGCGTGGATTATCGGTCATATTTGACCAATAACTGATCGCCAGCTCAAACTAAAGTGGTGCACCATGACCATATACATTAGCAACTCCAACCATACAAAGTTCGTCCAATTGTGATCGTTCACCGATCTAAAAAAACACCTTTTTTTCTACTTTCATTCATGATTCGCGTACTATCAGATTATGTCTTCCGGAATCCCGAAATAGGTTGAATGACGTCGTACAGTATAGATTTAGCCAATCAGAGATGTTCTTTACATAGACGCTTCTGGTTGTATTATGGAAGATGGTGCATTGACCCGGTTCCAGATAATGAACGAAATTAGACAAAAAAAGTGTTTTTTAGATCGGTGAACGATCACAATTGGACGAACTTTGTATGGTTGGAGTTTCTAATGTATATGGTCATGGTGCACCACTTTAGTTTGAACTGGCGATCAGCTATCGGTCAAATATGACCGATAATCCACGCCGGACGGCCTCCGATTATGTGTGAGATTCTTTCGTACACGCAACTTTCGCTTTGGATGGGGTAATCAAAACGCGAATAACTGAATAAATACTTGAAACAGCGATTTGAAGTGAGTATATTCACACACCTAATACCTTTATCGATTGCCAGAGACATATTTCATACATTTAATCGATGTTTATTGTGTTTGTGCGAATCGGAAAAGAGAGGGCTCTTTCTATAATAGCCATAGAAGATGGTAATGTACGAGACCAAGTGGGTGGGGTAATGGGATTGTTTTAATAGGCATTTGTTTGGTGTCATAGGTCCGAGTCTTCCACCTGTGCATCAGACCAGCTATTGACTGTCCATAAAAGCCATAAGCCCCATTTCTCCAGTCACAATCACACATTTGTATAGAGATCAACATCAGACATGCACATACATTGTACCTCCGACTAACACCATTAACTGTACTAAGTGTTGACCAGCATATCTCCGAATCAACCAGTATATACCCTTGTACATACATACATACAAATACCCCCTGACACGATGAACTGTACTAAGTGTTGACCAGCATATCTCCGAATCAACCAGTATATACCCTTGTACATACATACATACAAATACCCCCTGACACGATGAACTGTACTAAGTGTTGACTAGTAGATCTCAGAAATAACCAGTATATACCCTTGTGCATACATACATACAAATACCCCCTGACACGATGAACTGTACTAAGTGTTGACCAGTAGATCTCAGAATCAACCAGTATATACATACCCCTGTGCATGTAGCATGGTAGTGATGTTATTGTATATGTGACTGTGATTGGAGAAATGGGGCTTATGAGTTTTGCGACCAGTGTAGATCCAGATCAGCCTATGCATCCGCACAGTCTGATCAGGATCTGCACTGTCCGCAATTTCATTAATGAAACAATTGTCATGCATCTACCACGCACTATATATCGTTATCAGGCTACACCAGTGTACTATTTGATCTGGAGCTAGACTGGTCATCAACCCATAAGCCCCATTTTGTTCAGGCACAGCCACATTTATGAATTCTTTTTGCTATATTGTTAATATGTCAAAGAATAATTCAGCTACAAGTAAAGCCTATACACATATAAACCCCGATCATAATATATGGCGACTATGCTGGTCAAACATGCAACATATTTCTCATACTGACCACAACCACTGTAATCAAGATAATGCGTGTAATGGACATGGTGAATACATGTCTACTGGGTGTTCCAGGTCAGTAGCCGATTTCACCAACATTGCAAAGTATACTTTTCTAGCAAAGTATACTTTGAGGGAGAAATTTTCAATTTATGGATAAATTTATTTATTTATATTATACTGAATTTATTACATTATCACAGCCATTTTGGCTGTGATAATGTAATAAATTCAGTATAATAATTCTGCATACTTTTAATCATCAAATATATGCAGTCGTTAGTTCTATATGAAATAATGCATTTCGGGGAAAATAAATGATTACTCCTTCAACGTATACTTTGCTAGATAAGTATACTTTGCAATTCTGATGAAATCGACTACAGGTCAGATCCATACGAACGCTAGCATAGTTTTGGAGTATATAGATGTATTTCAATGTTCAATGTGTCAATGTTATCTGTCGACTATTGTTGATTATGACGTCACGTGATATGAATGCGCACGGCACCAGCTGGATCTATTGAAAAATAAGGGTAATGTATATTTTTTATTTACATGGTTATATAGGGTTATACAAGGTGTGTTATTTGGGCGTAAGAAAGTGGACCACACAATTATGATCTATTGAATTATGAGACGAGCCATGTGGTTTTGTATCTAAGAAGATGTGCAGTCGTATCTTTTAAATATTTACAATCTTTGCTGTATATTCCGTAAATGGTGTCGAAAGTTAACGAAACGTTCAGAGCTATGAATTTGCTATGAATAATTCGTCTTATTTCGACGTCATTTACAGAAATTCTACACTTTCTGTACATATTTGTCACGAAAAATCGCATATCCTCTTTGGTACAAAGTTGCATGGCGTGTATCTAAGCCTGTAGATTCACAGTGGATAATGAACGTCAAGCGAACCTGCTATTTTGGTTAGGTTTTAACCGACATTTTCGTAAATATCGCAACAATTTTTTTGAGCACTTTTCGTGTCATAATGACATATGCATCAATTGTCGATTTTTGGCAGTATGATCATTCCCACACCCGGAAGAGGGCGTGTTAGTAAACGGCAATAAGACTACTTCAATTACGGAAGGACGAACAGTGTGGGCCCTGATCAGACTGCGCGGCGCAGTCTGATCTGGGCCTACACTGATTGCAACCGTCGTGATGTATTTTTTTCTCAGCCCGTGAGCAGGTTATTTCGCGAAAACTTACACAAATACAACCCCAACAAAACGGACGTATTTACAGCTATGAGGACGGTGTTATCGCCTGGTGATATTGTGTAAATTTCCGGGAAATTACATCTTAATGGATCAAGAGATATTTTCGAAAATGTACGTCAAAACGGGCCTAAATTCCTGATGCTTATGACAAACATAACCCACCTTGAGATTGTATATATTTTCTTTTCGTATTCACAGTTAATATATGCATATTCGAAAGGATTAAACACAACGTTTACACCAGGACGTAAGCTCATAATATTATATTGAACCTTATCTTGGTAGGCGGTTTAATAAGCCATATTGATTCAGTTAAGTCGGTGTGCTGATCTTCTCTTGGTATGGATGTGTATTGCATTTATAGTAATCAGTTAATATGACGATGTTCAATTAATGGTACTTGTCGTTTAAGCTGGATATTTAAATTCCTATATGTGCTATTGATATGCTGTTAATTAATATACTATATACCTGTATATTTAATTCATATGTGCTAAATTACGTAAATTACCTAACAAATGAGACAAGTGCTGTGATTTTGTACTTAACAACATGAGCAATATCTTACGAAAAATCTTTACAAAATTTACGATATTTTCCGGAAATGACGTCGAATGTTGACGAAATGTTCATATGAACATTTCGCCAACATTCGGCGTCATTTGCAGAAAATATCACAGTTTCTGTAAATATATTTCATGAAAATTCGATCTTTGGTATAAAATCATATGGCGTGTCTTATATGAGTTCCACATGTATTCAGCAATTATACGGGTCTGTGGGAAAACTGGGCAAAATCCTTTATGGATTTTGCCCCGTTGTGCCACCGTCCCCTTTGGATTTTATCCTATTTCAATTAATTTATTTGAGACACTGCTAACTGTGTTTGTTTATCATTTATTGTGCAGCGGATTGATTAAATTACTTGTCGGGTGAGCATGTTTCAGGGCACATAGGTTAGCATCGCCTGCGAAAAGGGACCTTGTGGCTGATGCAGCAAGTGTATAGTGGGGTCAGCGTGTAAGTGCACACACGAACGAACACGACAGGTTGGTTCCAACCTGTCGTGTTCGTTCGTGTGTGCACTTACACGCTGACCCCACTGTAAATAGTTGACCTCTTGTAGTCACATAGTACGATTACGGTCAGTAGTTTTGCTGACGTTAGTAACGTTGCATCATTGACGGAAGGGCGAACATCGTAGCTACAGATTAATGCGCAGTTGCGCGGACTGATCTATGGCTACGCTGATCGAAAACATCATAAGGTTACTTTTCTCAGTAAAGAGTAAACGTTTGTTTATCCCGTCAACACAGTGCGTATGTGCCGTGAAACACCGTGCCGTGAAACATTTGTTGATATCCTAATCACTGCGTATGAATATGTGCGGTGGCTGGGGTTATTATTTTGCATTTTAGGTGTACGTGTTGATTCTGGCGCGGCACGGAAACGGGATGTGCTCGGCAGAGCCTCGCCCATCCCGTTTCCTAAGCCTTGCCAGATATTGTTTCCCATTCACGGCACTCTACTATTCTCTATATATATGTACCAATTTCTAAACATACATGTATGTGCAGTATCATTGCTACAATGTACATGTGATTGTAAGTGTTTTGTTTTCGGCCAATGTAATTCCATGTACACGTACTTCTTAACCCTTGCATGGCTGAATTAAATATTGTCGTCAGCTGTGTATGGTTTATTTTCTGATTTTTTTAACGAAAACATGTTTTGACAGTTCATGTGATTCGTCTCCAATGGAGACGATTCCCATACTCTGTCAAACTATGTTTGTTTTCTATGAAAAAATACAAATAAGGACAAAAAGCAGATGACAAATTTCCGACTTTTAAGGGTTAAGACTAATGTGCAACGATATATTCGGCTGAATTGTCAACTCATAATTATCAATACAATTCTATTAATCCTTCACTATTAATGCAATATATATACACATATAATATTTACTTTCCATAATTACGTCGTCCAAATATACAGCATTATTAAAAGGACTTAGCATTCCAATATCATGAAATCGTGGTGTATGAAACGTGTGTTATGTAATATTACACGAATAATGCTTTTATGGCCTAGTCATTTACCAATATTTACTTTTGACGGTATATAGCTACGATTGAAATGAAATTGCATGTTTGTATATCAATAATATATACGGAGCAGGCTTTGAAAACTACGCAGCCAACTATATTTTTTTTTTAATAATAGAGGTTGTATTAATCGAAAGTATGTTAGTTTATATCCGATATTACTATTATCCGCATCACGTGTCATGTGAGCCATGTTTTAATTATCAACGCTACAACGATCTGTCAAACGTTTTATAACAATTAAAAAAGTCACCAGGGACACGATATAGAAATAGCTATTTAGTCTTACCTCTTACAACATGACTTTTGACCATACAACACACGTTTATAACATTCAACTACTGACTATTATATACTTCTCTTTTAACAAACATGATACAGTGGGGTCAGCGTGTAAGTGCACACACGAACGAACACTACAGGTTGGAACCAACCTGTCGTGTTCGTTCGTGTGTGCACTTACACGCTGACCCCACTGTATTTCAATTATAAACAAAAAATGTAAATATTTTTCTGCATTTTTTCTCATTTCGCATCAAAAGTGTATGTTGTTACCACTCAGTTGAACCGTCTCGGCGAGACGGTTCAACTGAGTGGTAACAACATACACTTTGGGTGGGTAGCTAACCAACCTGTCGTGTTCGTTCGTGTGTGCACTTACACGCTGACCCCACTGTAGGAAAATTGGCATGCTATATTTAAGAGCCGTCAAATTATACATACATGTACCTCACATGCACACTCTGGTGTCTGAACAGATGATCAGTATGTTGATGCCATGTGGGTAATTTGGTGGATTTCGGTGGATTTAGTTGGTTTTATGTAATTTATATATTTTTATGCGACTGCTGATGCTCAATCATTACACAGGACATAAATCCTCAATTATCTACACATTCACCGTTCCGAACTTTCGAATTCCTTTTACACTATCAAAAGTAAATTACCGTACTTATACGTGTAACTCGCGAGGGGTGACGTAAATTGTATGTTGACAACAATGCACCCAAACCACCAGAGATACCGAAATAATCTATAAAACACCGAAATATGAACCGCTCTTCAATAACCTGTGCTCACATGAACAGCGAAAGGTGACAAACAAAATCACAGTAAATCAAACAGTTTTCTACAGAGCCCAGCAGGGTACACGAATTTCTTTGTTATTAATTCGTTCCCACGAAATAACAATTCGTTCCCTCGAATTGACAATTCGTTCCCACGAAATAACAATTCGTTCCCTCGAATTAACAATTAGCAATTAGTTCCCACGATATAACAATTCAGATCCAGCAAAATAACAATTGTTATATCGTGGGAACGAATTGTTATTTCGTGGGAATGAATTGTTAAATTGAGGGAACGAATTGTTGATTCGTGGGAACTAAGTGTTAATTCGTGGTAATGAATTGTTAATTCGTGGGAACGAATTGCTAAATAGAGGGAACGGATTGTTATTTCGTGGGAACGAATTGTTAATTCGTGGAAACGAATTGTTATTTCGTGGGAACGAATTGTTATTTCGTGGGAACAAATTAATCACAAAATAATTATACGTCCCCTGCGGGGACTATGTTTCCAAGGGTGGCGGTTGTAGAGATTTTTCTCAATATGCTCATTGTGTGTACTGGTAACTGCTACAGTGGCACCTCTCTAAACCGGACACCAAGAAACCACATGTAATCTTATTTTGATGAGTTTCTTGGTCACTTATCGTACTGTCTGTTTCACGAAAGCTGCCCAAATTTTACGGCTATATGACAATTAAAAAACAATATTTGTTTTGATAATATTAAATTAAAGGAAAATTAAAGAATGATTGTTCTTTTTATTTCGTGAAATTTGGTCAAATATTGATTTTATTACGAAAACTTTATTTCTCTATGGGAATTTAACATGGGGGAAAAAGTGGTAAGGAAGTGTGGGAGGAGTCAAAAAACGAAAAAAATTGGAAATTGACTCCGAAACCTGACTAGATAGCTTGGATATGATCTAAATAAGAAAACAAAAGTTAAATTTTAAAAATCGGTCCAGTATTTCTAAAATTCAAAAAAAAATCCCCATTGTTAAATCCCCATAGACATCTTCACTCCGTGAAGATGTCTATGGCAATTCAACATGGAGAAATTTTGTTTTCGCAATAAAATCAATATTTAACCAAATTTCACGAAATAAAAAGAAGGCTCATTCTTAATTTTTCCTTTAATTTAATATTATCAAAAGAAATCTTGTCTTTGAATTGTCTATATAGCCGTAAAATTTGGGCAGCTTTCGTGAAACAGACAGTAGGTGATAACGTCTTTTCCTGATCGCATATCACATAAAAATGGCTCAGAATGATATAATGCCTGATTTACAATGAAACCTGTCAAAGCCGGACACCCTGGGGACCTTCCAGGGTGTCCGGTTTAGAGAGGTTTCACTGTATTATTAACAATTCCTTCCCTCGAATTAACAATTCGTTCCCTGAATTTAACAATTCGTTACCACGAAATAACAATTCGTTCCCACGCTATAATAATTGTTATTTCGTGGGAACAGAATTGCTATATCGTGTAACGAATTGTTAATTGTTAATTCGAGGGAACAAATTGTTAAATTGAGAGAACGAATTGTTAATTCGATGGCCGGGAACGAATTGTTAAATTGAGGGAATGAATTGTTATTTCGTGGGAACGAATTGTCAATTCGAGGGAACGAATTGTTATTTCGTGGGAACGAATTGTTAATTCGAGGGAACGAATGGTTAATTTGAGGGAATGAATTGTTATTTCGTGGGAACGAATTAATAACAAAAATCCATGTCCCTTGCGGGGCTCCGTACATTTCGCCCAGTAACTGTTCATGTACATGTAGGTATAATATAACTTATTATGCTGTGTATTGTCCGTAGAAAGCACAATGGTTACAGATATAATTTCCGCATGTTTCACAAGTCGATTACATAGACATTATGAAGTAGAGCGTACACCCTATACAATTATTCGCAAGGAAACACGTAATACAGTTTGTTAAAAATAAAACGAGACTCTTATGATTTCCATATTACATAAGACAAGCCATGTGATTTTGTACTTAAGAAGATATGCGATATAGCGTGAAAACTATTTACACAATTCACTTTAATTTCCGTCAATGATGTCTCAAGTTGACGAAATGTTCAATGCAAATGCGGAATGCAAGGCTATGAACATTTGCTATGAACATTTGCTATGAACATTTGCTATGAACATTTCATCAACTTTAGCAAGAATTTATAGAAAATGTGATTTTTGTAAATATTTGTCATGAAAAACCGTACATCTTCAAAGGTACACAATAACATAGATCGTATACATATCACTGAACAGATACCCATGGAAAATGAAACAAAACACAATTTCATTATTCTGTAGCCGATTTCATCAAAATTGCAAAGTATACTTACACTCCCGCCTGCGATTCGCTTACCAAGAATTGCAATCCAGCGGTCCTTGAATTGAAATTCTTCCCCTCTGGAATTGCAGTCTAATTGCGGTCCAAACGCGGTCCCGTTTTTGCGATCATTCTTTCGCGATACCGTTTGTGCGGTCATTCTTTCGCGGTCCAGTTTGTGCGGTCATTCTTTCGCGATACCGTTTGTGCGGTCATTCTTTCGCTATTTGCGGTAAAAACTTACCGTATCATCGTATAGTACAGTTTGTTTACATTATCAGTGATTATACAAACGTACTATACGAATATTATACAAACATACGATATCCGTTCGTATATACGATATATCCGTACGGATATGGTATGAATATAAAGTGGGTCATCCTGTGGTTAAAATATACCGATGCACCGGTTCATTTCGAATGTAAACATCCGGTTTTCATTTCGATCATCTGCCACAATTTTAAGTTTTTCAAAATGAATAAATGTTCAGTTTTACGATACAGAAACAATTTAAAACTGAGGATTGTGAAGTACGGTATCACAGTGCATATACATGTGTGTTCAATACAGTAATTCATTAATTCATCAGTAATTCATCATTGTACTCCGCACGACCGCCGGGGACACAAAACAATGATCCCCCACACACACCAGCCATCTACATTTGGCGTCCTAAAAGTTCCGGTGTATATCCCACAGTGGGAACAATGTGTATCGCCACCACCACCAGTTTTTGTCTATGACTACACTACACCACCCCCCCCCCCCCCCCGACCGACCACCACTTCTGTCTGTAACGCAGGATGACGTGGCCGACTAATCAAGTGCTAAACTAGTCCTGGTGCGATGGCCGACTGATCAAGTGCTATACTAGTCTTGGTGCGATGGCCGACTGATAAAGTTCTAAACTAGTCTTGGTGCGATGGCCGACTGATCAAGTTCTAAACTAGTCATGGTGCGATGGCCGACTGATCGAGTGCTATACTAGTCCTGGTGCGATGGCCGATTGATCAAGGGTGGGCTAAACTAGTATCGGTGCGATGGCTGACTGATCAAGGGCTAAACTATTCCTGGTGCGATGGTCGACTGATCAAGTTCTAAACTAGTCCTGGTGTGATGGCCGACTGATCAAGTGCTATACTCGGCATGGCCGACTGATCACGTGCTATACTGGGCATGGTGAGATGGCCAATTGATCAAGTGCTATGCTGGGCATGGTGCAATGGGCGACTGATCAAGCGCTATACTAGTTATGGTGCGATGGCAGACTGATCAAGTGCTATACTAGTCCTGGTGCGATGGCCGACTGATCAAATGCTATACTCGGCATGGCCGACTGATCACGTGCTGTACTGGGCATGGTGAGATGGCCAACTGATCAAGTGCCATACTGGGCATGGTGCAATGGGCGACTAATCAAGTGCTATACTACTTATGGTACGATGACCGACTGATCAAGGGCTAAACTAGTCCAGGTGCGATGGCCGACTGATCAAGTTCTATACTAGTCCTGGTGCGATGGCCGACTGATCAAGGGCTAAACTAGTCCTGGTGCATGCCGATGGATCCAATGATTATCCTGTGTATGGCCAACGACAAGGGTAAACCAGTCCTGGAGCGATGGCCGACTGATCTAGTTCTATACTAGTCATGGTGAGATTGCCGACTGATCAAGTGCTAAACTAGTCCTGGTGGCTGGTGCGATGGCCGACTGATCAAGTTATAAACTAGTCATGGAGCAATGGCCAACTGATCAAGTTCTAAACTAGTCCTGGAGCGATGGCCGACTGATCAAGTTCTAAACTAGTCCTGGTGCGATGGCCGACTGATCGAGTGCTACACTTGTCCTGGTGCGATGGCCGACTGATCAAGGGCTAAACTAGTCCCGGTGCGATAGCCGACTGATCAAGTGCTATACTAGTCCTGGTGCGATGGCCGACTGAACAAGTTCTAAACTAGACCTGGTGCGATGGCCGACTGATCAAGTGCTATACTAGTCCTGGTGAGATGGGAAACTGATCAAGTTTTAAACTAGTCCTGGTGCGATGGCCGACTGATCAAGTTCTAAACTAGTCCTGGAGCGATGTCCGACTGATGAAGTGCTAAACTAGTCCTGGTGTGATGGCCGACTGATCAAGTGCTAAACTAGTCCTGGTGTGATGGCCTACTGATCAAGTGCTAAACTAGTCCTGGTGCGATGGCCGACTGATCAAGTTCTAAACTAGTCGTGGTGCGATGGCCGACTGATCAAGTTCTAAACTAGTCCTGGTGCGATGGCCGACTGATCAAGTGCTAAACTAGTCAAGGTGCGATGGCCGACTGATCAAATCGCATGCCATAATAACTAGATGGCCATGGCCTGCATGTCGTGCACGCCGAGGCATTTGATAGTACAAACAATTTTTTTTATTGCAACAAAGCTTTAGCCCGTTGACGTAAAAACATGCCGCACCCGCCGAGGCTTTGATAGTATACCCAAAAACTTTAACTAAAAAACACTTTAACCAAAAACTTTATCCTGAATGCACACCAATGTGCCAACTATATCGCTCTGTCTGCAAGCGGGCCCAACAAAAACTTTAAGGGAAATTTTCAAGTAATTTGACCGTGACATTGGGCACATATAAATAATAATGAAAATGTGGGTGACAAATACACCGTATGTGAAGTTTTGAGTGAATTGGTGAAGCGGTTTCAGAGATATAGTGTTCTTAAAGGTACATGCCCACTCAGTAGGCACAAAATGTTCTTTATATCAGCGACATCATCTGAGACATTTTCTGGCAAAATAAACATTAATTCACCATTAATACACATATTTATTGGCATTATTATACATTTTATATCAGACGTAAATTTCCACACTGCTATCAGGGGCGATAACCGTGTTTCCTTAAAATGTTACCAAGACATTACTATTTATTTTTTGATGTGCAATGATCATACTTTATAATCTGTCGAAAACATTATTTTTTCAGGGAAACACATTTAATTAGTAATTAAAAAATATCATGCCCCATTTGCCTATGAAAATAGCCTGATATCACCGCGTGTCACTATCAGTGAAATAAACATTACTAAATGATTATATCCATATAACGGGCACTCGTAATGTTTAGAACTGGTGGAATAGTGACAAAATTATACACTTATTTAATTCCTACAAATAACTGAGAATACACATAACTTTAATTGCTGTGCCTACTGAGTGGGTATGTACCTTTAATTGGCATAAATTATTAAAAACAAGAAATGCGTCTGTCGAACGCGGATGCCACCTACAGCTTATTTGAGAAACTGTGACAAAGTGGTTAACCGAAAAGTGTGACGGACGGACAGACGGACGGACGGTCCAAACACTATATGCCACCCGTTTCTTCGAAACCCGGTGGCATAAAAATATCATGCCTCATTTGAATATGAAAATAGCTTGATACCACTGCTAGTCATTATCAGTAAAATAAATATTACTAACTGATTATATATGGATAGCGGGCACACATAATTTTTAGAACTGGTGGAATAGTGACACAATTATACACTTATTTAATTGCTATAAAGAACAGCTTGTGCCTACTGAGTGGGCATGTACCTTTAAAAACTTTAACCTTAAATCAAAAAAATTTAACCGGACGGATGTACGTACGTACGTATGTAGGCCAATGTGACAACTATATCGCACTGTCCACATGCAGGCATGTCAAAAACTTTGAGGTAAATTTGAAAGTAATTTTACCTTGATATTGGG